>ML109612.1:103299-118437 GCA_003697995.1 Taxidea taxus jeffersonii | reverse complement strand
CCAGATAAAAATCTTCTGCACAGCAGAGGAACCAGTCAGCAAAACAAAGAGGCGGAATGGGAGAATATATTCGCAAATGACATAACTGATAAAGGGCTGGTATCCAAGATCTATACACCCAAAAAACAAACAATTGAATCAAAAAGATAGACAGAAGATATGAACAGAATTTGTCCAAAGAAGGCATACAATTGGCTAATATCCATCACTGGGCTAACCCATCCCCCCACCCCCTCAGCTCTGACATTCTCACTTTGTGTTTTGGAGTCCATAGTCTCTGATGGCTTGTATCCCCCTCTGATTTCCCTGGGTTCATTTTTACCTTCTTTCTCCTAATGACCTCAATGCTATTGTTTATGTTCCACATATAAGTGAAACCCTATGATATTTGTCTTTCTCTGCTTGACTTATTTCACTTAGCATAATCCCCTCTAGTTCCACCGATGTCCGTGCAAATTGTGGTATTCACCTTTTCTGATGGCTGAGTGATATTGCATTGCATATATGGACCACTCTGTTGAAGGGCACCTCAGTTACTTCCACAGTTTTGCTATAATGGACATTGCTTCTTTAAACATTGGGGTGCAGGTGCCCCTTTTTTCTACATCTGTGTCTTTGGGGTCAATATTCAGTAGTACTATTGCTGGGCCATAGGGTAGCTCTATTTTTAACTTTTGAGGAATCTCCACACTGTTTTGCAAAGTGGCTGTACCAGCTTGCATTCCCTCCAGCAGTGGAAGAGTTCTCCCCTTTCTGCACATCCTCTCCAACATTTGTTGTTTCCTGCATTGTTAATTTTGGTCATCCTAACTGGTATAATGTGGCATCCCAATGTGGTTTTGATTTGAATTTCCATGACAGTTTTTATCATGTGTGTTAGCCATTTGCATGCCTTCTTTGGAGAAGTGTATGTTCATGTCTTCTGCCCATTTTTTAACTTGATAATTTGTTTTTTGAGTGTTGAGTTTGAGAAGTTCTTTATAGATCTTGGATACCAGCCCTTTGTCTATAGTGTCATTTGCAAATATCTTCTCCAATTCCATGCGTGCCTCTTTGATTTGCTGCCTCGTTCCTTTGCTGTGCAGAAGCTTTGTATCTTGGTGAATTCCCAAAAGTTCATTTTCACTTTTGTCTCTCTTGCCTTTGGAGCTGTGTTTTGAAAGAAGTTGCTGTGGCCGATGTCAAAGAGGTTACTGCCTATGTTCTCCTCTAGGATTTTGATGGATTCCTGTCTCACATTGAAGTGTTTCATCCATTTTGAGTTTATCTTCATGAATGGTGTAAGAGAATGGTAGAGTTTCAGTCTTCTATACATAGCTGTCCAATTTTACCAGCACAATTTATTGAAGAGTCTGTTCTTTTGTCATTGAATATTTTTCCTGCTTTGTCAATGATTATTTGGCCCTAGAGTTGAGGGTACGTATCTATGCTCTCTATTCTGTTCCACTGATTTATGTATCTGTTTTTGTTTTGTTTTGTTTTTCGGGGGGAGAAGTACCATCCTCTCCTGGTGATCACAGCTGTAACATACCTATGTATTTTAGGTCTTAACTTATATTTCAAATATTACCTTGTATTTGGAAATATGCTCTTTATGAATATATGGCTCTTATCATAAATAATCAATAGTAAATGAATTTTATTACTTGTTAAATTGTGATTGAAAATATCTCAGTTATGGAGCATATGAATCAATAAAATAAAAGTATTGTTATCCTAGAATACTGTATGATCCAAATGTTATAGGTTACTAACTGCACAATTCTGATTGATCTACCAAAAAGAAGTGAATGATTGTACTGGAATATATATTTTATCCTCCTCCAATTAATCCAAATGTCCAAGGCAGGTTTCAAAGCTCGAGGGGTTCTCCCAAGAATGTCACTAATCTCAGAGAAGATGAGGGTCTCACGAGGAGTTGGGGGAGATGCCAGAGGCTGAGGAAAGGAGTGGGAGTTAGTCAATCAGAAGAGAGGGTCTGGGTGCAGGGAGGTCAGTGTCCTCTTCCAGGTGCCACATCCTGAGGAAGCAGAAAGTTGGAAGCAGAGCTCTCCTCTCAGTACTGACAGAACCACATGGCCAGGAACAGAGAGGAACACATTATTTCCTTCCCAGCACCAGTCAGAAGATGATTGGTCCTTGTGAAATACATGTTTCGGAAATGACTTCACAAGTCCTTGTACACAAAAAGGTGTTTCTCAAATACAAATAGAAAACAAAACAAAACAAAGCAGCTCCAGCTTGTCTTTTCCCATCATAATTAGATGACACAGCAGTTATTTTCCTTCTCCTGCACAGAGTCCTCCCTCTGAGATGGCTCTTTTCATGGTCACTAATGCAGAACTTCTCTCTCATATTCCCTCCTGCTTCATTCCTTGTTCCTACTATTTCAAAATAGAGAACAAACTCTATCACCAACCCTAAATGGGATCTATCTGATGTCTCCTAATGTGGTAATACTTAGGTAGCAATTCCATACAACAGTTAGGTGGTTTTCTCTACACTAATATTGAGGAAGTCCAAAAAGATACTTAAAAACAATTCCTTTTAAGATAATATTAAAATGAATAAAATGTTTAAGACTGAACTTAACCAAGTAGGCAAAATACTTGTAAAATGAAAAATACAAATTATTACTGAAAAAGATTTTAAAAAGTGAGAGGACACTATGAGCAAATATTGGATGACCTAATATTGTGAAAGTAGAGGCACCTGGGTGGCTCTGTGTGTTGAGCCTCTGTCTTCAGCTCAGGTCATGGTCTCAGGGTCCTGGGATTGAGACCAACATTGGGCTCTCTGCTCAGCAGGGAGCCTGCTTCTCCCTCTCTCTCTGCCTGCTGCTCTGCCTGCTTGTGATTTCTCTCTCTCTCTCTCTCTCTGTCAAATAATGAATAAAATATTTTAAAAAATTGTGAAACTACAACCAATACTATCCAAATTTATCTCCATATTTGGTGCCGTCTTGCCATGTCCTTTCTGTCCTCATCTTATCTCACAATGTATACTGTCCACTCCCTGTCATTCCTTGTTTGGGAAGATGGTGCATATAAATCTCTGTTCATTGGAAACAGATTATAGGCACCCCCATGAATTCCATGGAGCTCTGAACAAAACATCTTTGTTAGGGCCCAATGTCTGTAGAGAAAAGGGCCAAGAGAGTTTTAGTGCAGGAGAGAGGGAAGAACACCTCAGAAGGGAAGATAACTCTATTTTTAGTAATGTTCTCTTTATATCAATCATCATACTGAGTTAATAACTAAAGTAGTCTGAAAACATTAAATATATCAGAGAGTCAAATAAATAGGAATTCCAGGTTAACATTCAAGGAAAAATTTGAATGCAGTGAAGTAGGTGAGAGCAAAAGACAAATTTCCCTCATAGTATTATATTGTCATAGCAAAAATAGGCTGAAAAATCCTTGCAATGAGGGCTGAGGACCTGACAGGATAATCTAAACCCAACAAGAAAACAACAGTTGTCACACTGTAAGATGAGTCTATAAGAATTATTATGATGTGTGAACCATGTTGGTACCCTGAGAACCTTAAGGACTTTACTTTGTTCAAGATCATGGTAGACTGGTAGTGACCCAGGTAACTAGAAGAGGCAAACTCCAATGTTAGGTAATCCTGAAACATCTTTTAATATAAGCACTGAGCAGTCCATCCTGTATTTAGCTGTTTGGAGAGCAATTTTTATTTGAAAAAAAAGAAAGAAAGAGGAAAGAAAAAAAAATACCTCAGCCTCAAGCACCACAGGGGCATCTCCTCATTCTACTGCTGCCCTGGGCAGTGACATTCATATTATCCTGTTGCCCAGTCTGGAAACATTTCCAGGATTGCTGGGTGGTGTCAAAAGAGTTGATGGGCTAAGCATCTGAGCCCTGCAGGGGGCGCTATGGCGTATGTGCTGTGAGAATTGTCTTCTGGGCCAGGTCAACTAGGAAAATATACTAATTCTTGCACATTTAGCATGCAGTGTCCTCACCGAAGTGTGATTCTGCAGCACAAGAGCCCCTGGAGCCACATGAGTGATCACCTCTGGCTCACTTTGTCGGGCCACCTTTCATCCTCCATTCTCATGAAGTCAGTGTTCAGGATGGTGTTCAGACAGGGACAGAAAATGCCACACCTGGACTAATTTGCCTATTGAAACATCACCTGCAATGCTACCTGGGTATAGGACAAGAGACCCCTGGGAGGGGAAGATGTTAATGTCCACAAGGAGCAGAGCTCTGGGGCTTCTCTCTCCTGACCTGATTCTTCCTTCACCTACTCCCTCATAGACAGGAAGTTCCCTTCAGGGCCGAGAGAAAAAGTGCAGAGGGTGGTAATTGGAATGTTTTGTTCCCATCATCACACAGTATGATCACCACCTTATTGTTTCTGTCTCCTTGTATCTTTAGCTCTCCTTCAGAGCCCTAAGTTGGACTATGCTATTCTATCACTCGTAATAACTGAGTCTATGTTAGAGAAAAAATAAAATTTACTTAAACTAGTAATCATTTATAAAAGTTATATATTAAAAAATTTTATTACATGAAGTATATAAGCATTATACAAATGTATATGTTAAGTATATCATGCATTATATTTTGATTTATAAATTGTAGGCACTGCAATATGTAGGTATCACATATAATATAAATATTTTATATTATATATAAATATATGCACTATATTATGTTAGGTGTTGAATTTTATATGTCACAAATTATATACTATATATGTTATATGTATATCCTTTATTTATTTAAAAGTGTAGGGGAGAGAGAATGTAACACAAATACATATTCTGATACTAGGAAAACAATGAAACATACACCAGCAGGCCCAGTAAATCCATGGTATAGAGAGAGACATTCACCTAAACCCAGGGAGGACTGGAGCTGGGAGGAGGTGACTAAAATCTCTTGATGATGTGCACGCAGACCTTGGGGAAAGCAAAGAAGACCCACTGAGTCAAATGTCAGAAGCCTTGAGCAGAAAGAGAGCTTGTGAGTTTCCAGAGGTGCTTCCCTGACACATCATGGGAGAAAAACGTGAAGTTATGGACCCAGTGGACCAGGATTCACTAATACTCTAGAGCCTGGCGAACATGTGAATCAGTCCAGCCCTCAGCAATAGAGAGCACAGACCAGAGAAAGCTTTTCCCTGGGTCTAGGAGACCAATCCAAGGGCCACCAGGGGGCGCTCCTCTCTAGGGCTGGCTCAGGGATCCTTACAAATGTCAGGGAGCCTTGCTGATTATTGTCATCTGCCAGTTTATTCATGATGGGATATATAGTTAAATGCTTTAGCTCTCACACTGTCATGATTTTAGTTGTTATTTGTGTATATGAATTCAGCTCTCAAACACAATCGGAAATGCAAATAATAAACACATGGATTACATGAAAAACACAATGTGCCAGTGATTCTTAAATTAATTTAAATCATATTTTATTTCCCATTTCGATGAACACTGATTTTGTTGCTGAACTTCAAATATGACTGAAGAAATGTTATCTTCCTCCTTCTCCTCAGTCCTAATACCCTTACTTGCTCTTCCCATTCCTTCTGCTCTATAGGGCACTGTTCAAAAAAGGGGGCTTAAAGGTTCTATGATGATTGCACGAACTGATTCAGAAACTATGTCATTTCTATTTCTGATTATGAATCTCATGTTTTCCTAATTTATCATCTAATGTTGAGAGAAATTCCCTAACTTATTTATGAGTTTATTACTTTTATTCTAAAACACTGCAGGTACTTTGAAGTGACCCATATTATTGATGGCTTCTTAGAGCAGAAGACAGCTGGCATTCTGAGCCTGACAATGCAGCTCTGCATGTGAACTCCATCACTGGTACCCCACTGCTGCTATTGGAGACATTTTCAAGAACTATGTCAGTAGGGTGCAATTTCCTTTCACACACCCACATATGGCTCTGTGATTCCCACTGGGTTTATGACTGGAGAATAGAGGGCCAACTAATCTCTCACAAAACACAGAATTAGCTATGTCAGTGGGGAGGAAAAAGTTCCAGGCATGGGGCTAGATTTGGGATGAAGTAGAAGCAAGACCACATGGTGGAGAACACACACATATGCTCATTCAGTATTCAGGATTTCCAGCAAAGAAACTTGATTCTGAGGTGACAAGAGTACTGGGGAGCCCTTTTGGTGAAGGACCACAGCCTGTCACTCAGTATCCCAGTCACCCTAAAGGCACTGATCTCTGTGAGGTCCCAGCATCTGCCTCTTTCATGACCTCCTTAAGGGGACATCATGGTGACACTGGGTATTGGAGAAAGAGGATGTTGTTTTCTATGAAATACATGAAAAGACCTCAAGGACACCCCACACCAGCTTAGGAGTCCAAAGAGGCCACACGCAGTGAGGGTCCCCACGATGGCCAGTCTTATGCATTTCTCAGTGTCTTCACTAATGGCTTACATTAGATGAAGAGACTCTGAATATGTGGGGAGCCATATAAAAGTAATTTATCAGGGTGATTCTTGTCTCCCATAACAGGAACTATCTCTCTTGATTTTAGGGAAATATTATCAGATTGTGGTGACCCAGGAGCCATCACTGCTAGTGTCTCTAAGAGAAACAGTCATACTTATTTTTGGTCCTACATCTGGGTCAGTCTCTACCAGTTACTAACCTGGCTGATACCAAGAGAGCCCAGACCAGGCTCCCCTTATCTGCCAGACAAATAACCATCCCTCTGAGGTCCCTGATCACTTCTATGGACCATCTCTAGGAATAAAACCACCCTTAACATTGTTGGGGCTCAGCCCGAGGATGAGGCTGACATCACTGTATGCTCTGTGTGAGTGGTGGTGTTTACACAGTGGTTTAAATCTATGGGAAAGTGCATCCAGAACATCTCATGTAGTCAGAATGACTCAGCTCATAGAAGCAGGACAGGAAGTGTTTGGGGGGAAAATTCACCACCACCATAGAAAGTGAGGCTCCCTGGCCCAATTATCCTGTCCAGTGATTCATGGGCAAAAGGGATCCATCCCTTTTCTCTTAGGGTATGTTCCTCTCTCCAGTGTGACCCCTCAATACTGGGATTCCTCTATTCCTCTCTGTCTAGATTGATGGGAACTCAGACACAAGCAATGAGACTTGGTGACCTCACTGTTCATTGTGAGATGTTTCTGATGCAAATGTATCAAGAAACAAGCTCTCTGAGGTATATTGCAATTCAGGTCTCAAGAAGCAAGAAAGGTCTCAAATATACAACATAACCTTACACCTAAAGAAGCTAGAAAAAGAGTGGAAAATAAAGCCTAAATCCAGAATGGGAATAGAAATAATGATTAGAAAAGAAATCAATGATATATAATTTTTAAAAAAGTACAGCAGAGCAGATTAACAAAATAAGGATTAGTTATCTGAAAGTATTAATAAAATTGATAACCCCCTAGCCAGATATATAAAAAAACTGTAGGGGAAAGACCCAAATAAATAAAATCATGAATGAAAGAAAAGAGAAAGCACTGAACCCTTTAAAAATACAAATAATTATAAGAAAATAGTATGGCCATTATGTGCCAACAAATTGAGCAATCTGGATAACATGGATGCATTCCTAGAAACATAAACTACCAAATCTGAAAAAGGAAGACATAGAAAATCCGAACAGACCCATATCTAGCAAGGGATTTGAATTAGTAACCAAAAATCTCCCAACAAAGAACAGTCCAGGGCTGGATGGCTTCTCAAATTCTACCAAACACTTAAAGAAAAAATTAATACCTATTCTTAGGAAAGTGTTCTATAAATTATAAATGGAAGGAAAACTTCCAAACCCATTCTATGAGGTCAGGATTTCCTTGATCCCCAAACCAGACAAAGACCCCATGATAAAAGAGAATACAAACCAATATCCCTCATGAACATGAATGCAAATATTCTAAACAAGATATTGGCTTATAGGATCCAACAGTACATTTCAAAAAAATATTCACCATGGGAAAATTGGACTTATTCCTGGGCTGCAAGAATGGGTCAACATCTGGAAAACAATGTAATACACCACATTAATAAAATAAAGGACATAAACCATATGATCTTCTCAGTTGATGCAGAAAAAGCATTTGGCAAAATACAGCATCCTTTCTTGTTAAAACTCTCCATAGTGTAGGAATAGAAGGAACATACCTCAATACCATAAAATGCACCTATGAAAAACCCACAGTGACTATCATCTCAATGAAGAAAAACAGATATTTTTCCCTCAGGTCAGATACACAACAGGAATGTCTTCTCTTACCATTGTTATTCTACATAGAAGTGGAAATCCTAGCCTCAGCAATCGACAATAAAAAGAAATAAAAGCCATCCAAATCAGCAAGGAAGAAGTCAAACTTTAACTCTATGCAAATGACATGATACTCTATTAGGAAAACCAAAAAGATTGCACCCTAATATTGTTAGAACTCCTACAGGAATTCATTTATTTCATTATTCTATTCTATTCTATATTTTATCTTATTTCATTTTACTTCTTCAGTGTTCCAAGATTCATTTTTTATGCACAACACCCAGTGCTCCATGCAATACGTGCCCTCCTTAATACCCACCACCAGAAATTCATTTTATGTTTTATATTTTAATTATGTTCTGTTAGCCACCATTAGTTTAATTAGTTTCAGATGAAGTGCATTATTAGCTTCAGATTCAAAGTTAAGTAATTTATCAGTTGGATATAATACCCAGTGTTTATCACACCACATGTCTAACTTAATACCCATGACCCAGTTTCTCCATCCCCTTCCCCACACCCCTCCAGCAACCCTGAGTACATTTTCCATAGTTAAGAGTCTCTCATCGTTTTTCTCCCTCTGTGATTTCTTCCTCTTCAGTTTTCAGCAACATAGCAGGATATAAAATCAATACACCTAAATCAGTTGCATTTCTATGGACTAGTAATGAGAAAAAAGAAAGAGAAATTAAGAAATTCATCCCATTTTCAATTGCACCAAAAACCATAAGATAACCAGAAACAAACCTAACCAAAGAGGTAAAGCTTCTGTACTGTGAAAACTAAAACAAACAAACAAACAAACAAACAAAGAAAACAAAACAAAACAAAAAAACAAAAATAAAAAACAAACCTATGAAAGGAATTGCAGAAGACATGAAGAAATGTATTGTTAAATTATCTGTACTACACTAAGAATCTACATAGTCAAGGAAATCTCTATCAATATATCATCAGGGGGAAGACAAGATGGCGGTGAAGTAGTAGGACGCACTGTTTCAACTGGTTTCCTAAAGTGAGCTGATTATCTACCATAGAACTCTGATCACTCAGGAAATCAGCCTGAGATTAGAATTATACACTTCTGGATCTCTACAGGAGCAAAAGACACCAGTGGACAGGTAAAGCAGAGTGGGAACATCAGACTGATGTTGGAAGATAAACAAAAGAGGGAGGGAGCCACCAGAAGTGACCCATTGGAAAGTAATACCCATTGGAAAGTAATATGAGGTTGCACTGTGATTGGGGACCTGCATTAACTTGGATTCTGCTTGAAAGCACTCAAAAAGAGCAAAAAATCTTAAGGGGAAATTGGTGTAATTGGACGGTTAGGGACAGGGTCTTAAACCCATGGACCCAGGATGGCCACCGCTGGTGCTAAATCAGAAAGCAAAGAGAAAAAGCCAGGTGTTGGTCCCTGACCCACTGGCGCACCTGAGAGCATCTGGGTGGCGGTGCCCAGGAGGGAATCTGCTGTGGACGCTAGCAAGTGCTCTCTAGAACCACAGCCTTTTGCACTCTGTTTGCATGCTGCGTGACTGGGGACTGAGGCATGCTCCACACCCTCCTCTGAGAGAGGTCCATGCAGGTACTAGCCAGTGCTCTCTAGGACAGAGAGATTCTGAACACTACCAGCCTGTGCCAGCGTGGAAATCTCAGTGTGCTATCTCTGGTTGGGACCTCTCTGGTGGCCTGGACCTGCCCAGACAGACACAGCTAGTATTTCTTGTGGTTTTGGGTACAAATGGGAGTTCCTGTGACCCCAGAGGCTATGACTGGGAACGTGCTCTGACAGTGGCAGAGGGGAACTTATGTGCTGGAGAACCCAGAGGGGAACAGACTGAGGCTTCTATCTGAGATGGAGGTCTGGGTGCAGTTTGCTTTCCTCTAAACCTCTAAAGAACCTCCCAAACCACCAAGGGGAGAAAAAAGAAACAAACAGAACAAACAAACAAACAAACAAACAAAAACCGTCCAGAAAACAAAAGCCTGAAAAACCATTTCCTTAGAGCCCAGTCCCTTGATGGGGGTAGGAGGACTCAACTCTAGCAAGACTCCCTGAAAAACCATGCAACAGGCCCCGCTGTCAGAAAGCCAGCTAAAGGAAAAACAAAACAAACAAACAAACAAACAAACAAACAAACAAACAAACAAAAAACCAAGAGGACAGCCACCACTACTTCATAGATACAACTTTTATTTTTAATCTGTTCCCACTATTCTCATTCTTTTCATTTGTTATATAATTTAACCTATTTACCATCATAATGAGATGTTCAGTATATCAAATTCCATAATAACTTTTTAACCTGAACTTTTTTGATTCATGTACCTGTGTTTTTCTTTCTCTTTTCTATATTATTTTATTTTTATTTTTAAAAAAGATTTTATTTATTTATTTGACAGAGGGAGATATCACAAGTAGGCAGAGAGGCAGGCAAAGAGAGACAGGGAAGCAGACTCCCCACTGAGCAGAGACCCCAATGTGGGACTTGATCCCAGAACCCTGAGATCATGAACTGAGCCGAAGGCAAAAACTTTAACCCACTGAGCTACCCAGGTGCCCCTATTTTATTATTATTTTTAATATCCATATAGAGATATGCTTCAAGGTAATACCCTTTCCCCAATCAATGTTACCCCTATATGTAAACCAGTTTTTTTTTAAAGATTTTATTTATTGATTTGACAGAGAGAGATCACAAGTAGGCAGAGAGGCAGGCAGAGAGAGAGAGAGAGGGAAGCAGGCTCCCTGCTGAGCAGAGATCCCGATGTGGGACTCGATCCCAGGACCCTGAGATCATGACCTGAGCCAAAGGCAGCAGCATAACCCACTGAGCCACCCAGGCGCCCCTGTCAACCAGTTTTAATCCTCCTTTATCTCAGGAAAGTTGAGTCCTTTAACAAAGATATCAAGATACATCCAGGAAGAATCAAAATAACCTTCTTTGCCCACACTGTGAATTTATAAGCACCCTCCCATCTTTTTCTTCTGTCAGTGTTTCTGTCTATTTGTTTTTGTTCTGGTAGTATATAAGTCTTATACTTGGGGTTCATTTTGACTGGGTTCTTTTTTACTTATTTATTTTTTGTTTGTCATCTACTTTTGTTTGTCTGTTTTTGTTTGTGTACTTTATAAATCTTACCTTTGGGTCCCATTAGGGCTGGACCTTCTCTTTTATTTTTTCCTTTCTTTTTTTTCCTCTCTCTCTCTCTCTCTTTCCCTTTTTTTTTTCCTTTTTGGTGGGGACTCTCTACTGCTTAGAAGTGTTCCAGAGTGTACCATTCCTGCACCACGGTTATACATTCAGCTACCCATCCGTTCAGCCATCTCTCACCAAAATGACTAGGAGGAGGAATTCCCAGCAGAGGAAAAATTCAGAGACTGGGCCCTCTCCATCATATCTATTGGATATGGACATAAACAGTATGTCTGAAAGGGAACTCAGGCTAACAGTTATATAGGCAATAGCTTGGATGGAGAAAAGCTTTGATGACAAAATGGAATTGATTAGGGCAGAAGTGAAAGCCACCAGGGATGATGTTCACAATGCTCTCACTGAGTTCCAATGTAATCTAAATCCTCTAACAGTTTGGATAACTGAGGCTGAAGATAGAATTAGTGATCTGGAGGACAAACTGATAGAGAAAATGGATCAGGAAGAGGCCTGGAACAAACAGATTAGAAGCCATGAAAATAGAATTATGGAAATAAATGATGCCATGAAATGTTCCAAGGCCAGAATTATTGTAATCCCTGAGGGGGAAGAGAAAGAAAGAAGACTAGAGGATATAGTTGAACACATTCTCCATGAATTTTTTTTTTTCCCAATCTGGTGAATGGAACCAACGTTTGTGTCCTAGATGCAGAAAGGTCTCCACCCAAGATCATAGAATCTAGAAAGACCTCAAGACAACTGATTGTGAAAATAATGAATTATAGTTTTAGACAGGAGCTCTTGAAAGCAGCTAGGGGGAAAAGATTCCTTACTTACACAGGGAAGCCCATCACAATAATGTCAGACCTGTCCACAGAAACCTGGCAAGCCAGAAAGAGTTGGCAAGATATATTCAGGTCACTAAATGAGAAAAACATGCACCCGAGAATACTTTATCCAGCAAGACTGACATTCAAAATGGATGGAGAGATAAAGAGCTTCCAAGACCTACAATGTTTAAAAGAGTATGTGAGGGGGGAGGAGTCAAGAAGACAGAGAAGTAGCAGGCTGAGACGACATCAGGCAGCAGGAGAGCAGCTAGATAGCCTGTCAAATCATTCCAAACACCTATGAATCCAACAGGAGATTGAAGAGAAGAACAACAATTCTAGAAACAGAAAATCGACCACTTTCTAAAAGGTAGGACCAGTGGAGAAGTGAATCCAACGCGATGGGTAGACCCCAGGAGGAGGGGCTGGCTCCCGGCAAGCAGCGGAACAACGGAACACAAAATCAGGACTTTTAAAAGTCTGCTCCATGGAGGGAGCAGACAGAGGCTAAACTGGGGTGAAGACCTCATGGGGACAGCGTGGACTCAGGTCCCGTGGGGTCACAGAAGGATCGAGGGTGTCTGAGTGTTGCAGAGCACACAGGTATTAGAGCGGGAAAGCCGGCTGCGGAGACAGAGCCAAGGAGTGAGCTCTCAACTCGGGGTTTCCTAGAGCCGTGGTCTGTGACATGGGCTGATGCTCTGTGCGAGGGGTCCCCACAAGATCCGGGGAGACTCCAACCTGGGAGAGCTCAGGGATCTACGGGGTTTGGAGACTCCAGGTGGGACTCTGCCAGAGACAGAGACGCTTGGTCACAGGCTGGGTGATCTTGGAGCACAGCCAGAAGCCAGTGAGACGGGACTGATTACGCACAATTTTCTCCAAGCGAGGCTGGAGGCTGGAGAGATGGGAACGGTTAAGCACTTTTCTCTGAAGGTGGACTGAAGACTGGGGAACCTAGTTCTCGGCTCCTCTGAGCCGGAGATTGGGAGGCCGCCATTTTCATTCCCGTCCTCCAGAACTGTACGGAAAGCGTTCAGGGAACAAAAGCTCCCAAAAGTGAACCTGAGAGGATTACTTAGCCCGGCCCCTGGTAAGGGTGGTGCAATTCTGCCTGGGGCAGAGACACTTGAAAATCACTACAACAGGCCCCTCCCCCAGAAGATCAACAAGAAATCCAGCCAAGACCAAGTTCAGTTAACAAGGAGAACAGCGGATTCTTATCGACAAAATGACAAGGCGGAAAAACTCACCACACACACACACAAAAAAAAAGAACAGGAGGCAGGACCGAAGGCTAGGGACCTAATCAATACAGATATTGGTAATAGGTCAGATCTGGAATTCAGGACGACAATTCTCAAGGTTCTAGCCAGGCTCGAAAAAGGCATGGAAGATGTTAGAGAAACCCTGTCCAGAGAAATAAAGCCCTTTCTGGAGAAAGAAAAGAACTAAAATCTTACCAAGTTGAAACCAAAAAAGCTATTAATGAGGTGCAATCAAAAATGGAGGCTCTTACTGCTAGGATAAATGAGGCAGAAGAAAGAATTAGTGATATAGAAGACCAAATGACAGAGAATAAAGAAGCTGAGCAAAAGAGAGACAAACAACTACTGGATCATGAGGGGAGAATTCGAGAGATAAGTGATACCATAAGACAAAACAGCATTAGAATAATTGGGATTCCAGAAGAAGAAAAAAGAGAGGAGCAGAAGGTATATTGGAGAGAATTATTGTAGAGAATTTCCCTAATATAGCAAAGGGAACAAGCATCAAAATCAGGGGGTGCAGAGAACTCCCCTCAAAATCAATAGGAATAGGTCCACACCCTGTCATCTAATAGTAAAATTTACAAGTTTTAGTGACAAAGGGAAAATACTGAAGGCAGCACAGGACAAGAAGTCTGTAACATACAATGGTAAAAATATTAGATTGGCAGCAGACTTATCCACAGAGACCTGGGAGGCCAAAAAGAATGGGCAGGATATATTCAGAGCACTAAATGAGAAAAACATGCAGTCAAGAATACTTTTTCCAGCTAGGTTATCTTTGAAAATAGAAGGAGAGATAAAAAGCTTTCAGGACAAACAAAAACTGAAGCAATTTGTAAACACCAAACCAGCTCTACAGGAAATATTGAAAGGGGTCCTCTAAGCAAAGAGAGACCCTAAAAGTATTATCAGAAAGGAACAGAGACAATATACAGTAACAATCACCTTACAGGCAATACAATGGCACTAAATTCATATCTCTCAATAGTTACCCTGAATGTAAATGGGCTAAATGCCCCAATCAAAAGACATAGGGTTTCAGAATGGATAAAAAAACAAAACCCATCAATATGCTGCCTACAAGAAACTCATTTTAGACCTGAAGACACCTCCAGATTGAAAGTGAGGGGTGGAAAACAATTTACCATGCTAATGGACATCAGAAGAAAGCTGGGGTGGTAATCCTTATATCAGATCAATTAGATTTTAAGCAAAAGACTATAATAAGAGATGAGGAAGGACACTATATCATACTCAAAGGGTCTGTCCAACAAGAAGATGTAACAATTTTAAATATCTATGCCCCTAACGTGGGAGCATCCAACTATATAAACCAATTAATAACAAAATCAAAGAAACACATTGACAAGAATAGAATAATAGTTGGAGAATTTAACACACCCCTTACTGAAATGGACAGATCATCCAAGCAAAAGATCAACAAGGAAATAAAGGTCTTAAATGACACACTGGAGCAGATGGACGTCAGAGATATATTCAGAACATTCCATCCCATAGCAACAGAATACACATTCTTCTCTAGTGCCCATGGAACATTCTCCAGAATAGTTCATATCCTGGGTCATAAATCAGGTCTCAACAGGTATCAAAAGATTG
>ML109612.1:47472-98299 GCA_003697995.1 Taxidea taxus jeffersonii | reverse complement strand
AATCAGTTGCATTTCTTTACACCAACAACAAGACAGAAGAAAGAGAAATTAAGGAGTCAATCCCATTTATAATTATACTCAAATCCATAAGATACCTAGGAATAAACCTCACCAAAGAGGCAAAGAATCTATACTCAGAGAACTATAAAGTACTCATGAAAGAAATTGAGGAAGACACAAAGAAATGGAAAAATGTTCCATGCTCATGGATTGGAAGAATAAACATTGTGAAAATGTCTATGCTACCTAAAGCTATCTACACATTTAATGCAATGCCTATCAAAATCCCATCCAATTTTTTCAAAGAAGTGGAACAAATAATCCTAAAATTTATATGGAACCAGAAAAGACCTCGAATACCAAAGGAATATTGAAAAAGAAAGCCAAAGTTGGTGACAGCACAATTCCAGACTTCAAGCTCTATTACAAAGGTGTCATCATCATGACAGTATGGTACTGGCACAAAAACCAGACACATAGATCAATGGAACAGAATAGAGATCCCAGAAATAGACCCTCAACTCTATGGTCAACTAAACTTCGACAAAGCCGGAAAGAATATCCAAGGGAAAAAAGACAGCCTCTTCAACAAATGGTGTTGTGAAAATTGGACAGCCACATGCAAAAAATGAAATTGGACCATTTCCTTACACCACACACAAAAATAGACTCAAAATGGATGAAGGACCTCAATTTGAAAAGGAATCCTTCAAAATCCTTGAGGAGAACACAGGCAGCAACCTCTTCGACCTCAGCCTCAGCAACTTCTTCCTAGGAACAATGCCAAAGGCAAGGGAAGCAAGGGAAAAAATGAACTATTGGGACTTCCTCAATATCAAAAGCTTTTGCACAGCAAAGGAAACAGTCAACAAAACCAAAAGACAACTGACAGAATGGGAGAAGATATTTGCAAATGACATATCCGATAAAGGGCTAGTATCCAAAATCTATAAAGGGCTTAGCAAACTCAACACCCAAAGAACAAATAATCCAATCAAGAAATGGGCAGAGGACATGAACAGACATTTCTGCGAAGAAGACATCCAGATGGCCAACAGACCCATGAAAAAGTGCTCCACATCACTGGGCATCAGGGAAATACAAATCAAAACCACAATGAGATACCACCTCACTCCAGTCAGAATGGCTAAAATGAACAAGTCAGGAAATGACAGATGCTGGTGAGGATGTGGAGAAAGGGGAACCCTCCTACACTGTTGGTGGGAATGCAAGCTGGTGCAACCACTCTGGAAAACAGCATGGAGGTTCCTCAAAAAATTGAAAATAGAGCTACCTTATGACCCAGCAATTGTACTACTGGGTATTTACCCTAAAGATACAAACATAGTGATCCGAAGGGGCACGGGTACCTGAATGTTTATAGCAGCAATGTCCACAATAGCCAAGTTATGGAAGGAACCTAGATGTCCATCAACAGATGAATGGATAAAGAAGATGTTGTATATATATACAGTGGAATACTATACAGCAATCAAAAAATGAAATCTTACCATTTGCGATGACATGGATGGAACTAGAGCATATTATGCTTAGCGAAATAAGTCAACTGGAGAAAGACATCTATCACATGATCTCCCTGATATAAGGAAGTGGAGATGCAATGGGGGTGGGGGTTAAGGTGGTAGGAAAAGAAAAAATGAAACAAGATGGGATCGGGAGGGAGACAAACCAAAAGAGACTCTTAATGTCATAAAACAAACTGAGAGGGATGGCGGGGGAAAGGGGTTGGTAGAGGGTGGTGGGGTTACATTATATGTTTAAATAAAAAAGCTTAAAGACAAAAAAAGAAAAGAGTAGGTGACCACCAAGCCATCACTGTAAGAAATATTAAGAGGGGATTCTCTAAAAGAGAAAAAAAAAAAAAACAAGAAATTCATTGAACAGAAATTTATGGAGAAAATCTATAGAAACAAAGACTTCAAGTGTAACATGATGTCAATAAAAACATATCTCACAATAACCATTCTCAATGTGAATGTCATAAATGTGCCCATAAAACAGCACAGGGTTGCATATTGGATAAAATGACAGCACCCATCCATATGTTGTCTACATGAGGCCTGTTTTGAACCTAAGGATACATCCAGACTGAAAGTGAAGGAATGGAAAATCATCTTTCATGCCAATGGGCCTCAAAAGAAGGCTGGGGTAGGGATTCTTATACCAGATAAATTAGATTTTAATCTAAAGACTGTAGTCAGAGATACAGAAGGATACTACATAATTCTTTTTTTTTTTTTTTAAGATTTTACTTATTTATTTGTTGGCGAGAGAGCTGGAGCAAGCACAGGCAGACCGAGTGTCAGGCAGAGGCAGAGGTAGAAGCAGGCTCCCTGCTGAGCAAGGTGCCTGACGTGGGACTCGATCCCAGGACGCTGGGATCATGACCTGAGCCGAAGGCAGCCGCTTAACCAACTGAGCCACCCAGGCTTCCTGATACCACATAATTCTTAAAGGGATTATCCACCAAGAAGATCTAACAATTGAGAATACTTATGCCCCCAATATGGGAGCACCCAATTACATAAGAAAACTGTTAATCAATATAAAGAGTCATATGGATATGAATGCATTAATAGTAGAAGATCTTAACACGCCACTCTAATGGACAGATCATACAAGCAGAAAATAAAGAAATATATATATATATATATAAAAGCATTGAATGACACATTGGTCCAGATGGACCTAATAGATAGATACAGAACATAACACCCTAAAACAACAGAATACTCACTCTTCTCGAATGCACATGGAACCTTCTCCAGAATAGACCACATACTGGGTCACAAATCACAGCTCAACTGATACCAAAAGATTGAGATTATTCCCTGTATATTCTCAAATCACAGTGCTTTGAAACTGGAGCTCAACCACATGGAAAAGTTTGGAAGGAATTCAAACACTTGGAAGCTAAAGACCACCTTACTTAAGAATGCTTGAATCAACCAGGAAATCAAAGAAGAACTTAAACAACTCATGGAAACCAATAAGAATGAAGACACTTCGGTCCAAAACCTATGGGATACAGCAAAGGCGGTCCTAAGGGGGAAATACATAGACACCCAAGCCTCCCTCAAAAAGATTGAAAACTCCAGAATACACCAGCTTTCTCTACACCTTAAAGAACTGGAGAATCAACAACAAATTAAGCCAACTCCACACACAAGAATGGAAATAATCAAGATTAGAGCATATATCAATGAGATAGAAACTAGAGATACAATACACTGCATCAATGAAACTTGAAGCTGGTTTTTGGAACAAATCAATAAGATAGATAGACCACTGGACAAACAAATCTAAAAGAAAAGAGAGAAGGCCCAAATTAATAAAATTATGAATGAAAAGGGAGAGATCACAACTCACACCAAGGAAATAGAAACAATCATCAGGAGTTATTATCAACAGTTATATCCCAATAAGTTAAGCGACCTAAATGGAATGGATGCATTCCTGGAAACCTATAAACTTGAACCAGGAATAAATTGACAACTTGAATAGACCAATATCTAGTAACGAGATTGAAGCAGTGACCAAAAACCTCCCCCAAAACAAGAGCCCAAGACCTGACAGACTCCCTGGGGAATTCTACCAAACTTTCAAGGAAGAAATAACACCTATTCTCCTGAAAATGTTTCAAAAATTTGAAGCAGAAAGCAAACTCCCAGACTCTTTTTATGAAGCCAGCATTACCCTGATCCCCAAACCAGGCAACGACCTCACCAAAAAGGAGAATTTCAGACCAATATCCCTGGTTAATATGGATGCTAGGATTCTCAACAAGATCCTAGCAAATAGGATCCAACAGCACATTAAAAAGATTATCCACCATGACCAGGTGGGATTCATCCCTGGGTTGCAAGGATGGCTAAACATTCGCAAATCAATCAATGTGATAGAATTCATCAATAAGAGAAGAGAGAAGAACCACATGGTCCTCTCAATTGATGCAGAAAAAACATTTGACAAAATCCAGCATCTGTTCCTGATTAAAACGCTTCAAAGTGTAGGGATAGAGGGGACATTCCTGAACTTCATAAAATCTATCTATGAAAAACCCACAGCAAATATCATCCTCAATGGGGAAAAGCTCACAGCCTTCCCGTGGAGATCAGCAACACAATAAGGATGTCCACTGTCACCACCCTTCTTCAACATAGTATTAGAAGTCCTAGCAACAGCATCAGAAAATAAAGAGAAATAAAAGGTATTCAAATTGTCAATGAAGGAGCCAAACTCTCTCTCTTCACAGATGACATGATACTTTATACGGAAAACTTAAAAGACTCCACTCCCAAACTACTAGAACTCATACATCGATTCAGTAATGTGGCAGGATAAAAAGTAGAGACATCAGTTTCTTTCTTACATACTAGCAGTGAAAATACAGAAATGGAAATAAGAGAATTGATTCCACTTACTATAGCACCAAGAACCATAAGATACCTTGGAATAAACCTAACCAAAGAGGTAGAGGATCTGTACTCGAGGAACTACAGTACACTCATGAAAATAATCAAAGAAGATAAAAAAAGATGGAAGACCATTCCATGCTCATGGATCAAAAGAATAAACATTGTTAAAATGTCTATACTGCCTAGAGCAATATATACTTTAAATGCCATTCTGGTCAAAATTCCACCAGCATGTTTCAAAGAGCTGGAGCAAATAATCCTAAAATTTGTATGGAACCAGAGGAGACCCCGAATTGCTAAGGAAATGCTGAAAAAGAAAAACAAAACTGGAGGCATTACATTACCTGGTTTCAAGCTTTACTACAAGGCTGCGATCACCAAGACAGCATGGGACTGCCATAAAAACAGACACATAGACCAGTGGAACAGAGTAGAGAGCCCAGATAGGACCCTCAAATCTATGGTCAAATAATCTTTGACAAAGCAGGAAAAAATATAAGCTGGAAAAAAGACGGTCTCTTCAATAAATGGTGCTGGGAAAATTGGACAGCTATATGTAGAAGAATGAAACTCAACCATTCTCTTACACCTTACACAAAGATAAACTCAAAATGGGTAAAATACCTCAATGTGAGTCAAGAATCCATCAGAATCCTAGAGGAGAACAGAGGCAGTACTCTTTGATATCAGCCACAGCAGCTTCTTTCAAGATATGTCTTCAAAGGCAAAGGAAACAAAAGTGAAAATGAACTTTTGGTACTTCATCAAGATCAAAATCTTCTGGACAGCAAAGGAAGCAGTCAAAAAAACAAAGAGGCAACCCAGGAAATGGGAGAAGATATTTGCAACTGACAGTACAGAAAAAAGGCTGATATCCAGAATCTATAAAGAACTTCTCAAACTCAACACACAGAAAACAGATAATCATGTCAAAAATGGGCAGAAGACATGAACAGACACTTCTCCAATGGAGACATACAAATGGCCATCAGACCATGAAAAAATGTTCATCATCAGTAGCCATCAGGGAGACTCAAATTAAAACCACATTGAGATACCACCTTACACCAGTTAGAATGGACAAAATTATCAAGAGAAGAAACAATGCGTGTTGGAGAGGATGTGGTGAAAGGGGAACCCTCTTACACTGTTGGTGGTTATGCAAGTTGGTGTAACCACCTTGGAAAACAGTGTGGAGATTCCTTAAGAAATAAAAAATAGAGCTCCCCTATGACCTTGCAATAGCACTACGGGGTATTTTACCCCAAGATACAGATATAGTGAAGAGCAGGGCCATCTGTACCCCAATGTCCATAGCAGCAATGACTACAGTCGCCAAACTGTGGAAAGAACCAAGATGCCCTTCAATAGACGAATGGATAAGGAAGATGTGGTCCATATACACTATGGAGTATTATGCCTCCATCAGAAAGGATGAATACCCAACTTTTGTATTAACATGGTCAGGACTAGAAGAGATTATGCTGAGTGAATTAAGTCAAGCAGAGAGAGAGTCAATTATCATATGGTTTCACTTATTTGTGGAGCATAACAAATAACATGGAGGATATGGGGAGATGGAGAGGAAAAGGGAGTTGAGGGAAATTGGAAGGGGAGTTGAACCATGAGAAACTATGGACTCTGAAAAACATTCTGAGGGTTTTGAAGGGGTGGGGGTGTGAGGTTGGGGGAGCCAGGTGGCGGGTTTTATGGAGGGCAAGTATTGCATGGAACACTGGGTGTGGTGCATAAACAATGAATTCTGTTTTACTGAAAATAAAATAAATAAATTTAAAAAATTAAAAAAATGTATATCATCAACATTTTACACAATGCTGAAACAAGTAATCCTAAAATCTGTATGGAACAGAAAAGAGTCTGGATACAATGGAATGCTGAAAAGAAAAACAAACAAACTGAAGATCGTATCATCAGTTTCAGTCATTAGGTATATTAAAAAGCTGTAATCATCAAGATAATATATTACTGGCACAAAAACAGGCACATTGATCAGAGGAACAGAATAAAGAACCTGGAAATGGGCCCTCAACTCTATGGACAGCTAATCTTTGATAAAGCAAGAAAGGTAGTTCAATGGGGGAAAAAGCCTCTTCAACAGGTGGTGTTGGGAACATTGGACAGTCACATAGGGGAGAATGAAATTGGACCATTTTCTTACACCACACAGAAAAACAACCTCAAAATGGATGAAAGACTTCAATGTGAGATCAGAATCCATCAAAATCTAGAGGAGAATACTGGCAACAACCTCTTTGACCTTGGCCATAGCAAAGACTTCAAAGACAAGGGGAACAATTGAAAAAGTGAACTGTTTGGACTTCATCAAGATAAAAGGTTTTACACAACAAGGGAAACAGTAGACAAAACAAAAAGACAGCCTACAAATGGGAGAAAATATTTGATAATATCTTACCAGATAAATCCAAAATCTATAGAGAACTTATCAAACTCACCCCCCCACAAAAAAAAAGACTCCAGTCAGTAAATGGGTAGAGGATATGAACAGACATTTACCCAGAGAAACATATAAATGGCTAACAGGCATATGAAAAAAAATATTCAACATTACTCAGCATCAGGGAAATACAAATCAAACCACAGTGTGATATCACCTCACAAGAGTCAGAATGGCTAAAAATAACAGGTTAGCAAATAACAGGTGTTGGAAACAATGCAGAGAAAGGGCAACCCTCATATACTGTTGGTGGGAAGGGAACCTGTTGCAGCCAATTGGAAAAACAGTATAGAGGTTCAAAAAATTGTTAAAAATACAAGTACCCTAGGACCCAGCAATTGCAATTCTAAGTTTTTACCAAAAGATTACAAATATAATGATCCAAAAGGGCATCTGAACCACAATGTTCATAGCAGCAGTGTCCACTATTGCTAAAATATGGAAGGAGTGTAGATGTGCATTGACAAATGAGTGGATAAAGAAGATGTGATAGATTATATATATAATATATATATATATATATATATATATATAATCTATAATTTTGATACACACACAAACACACACACACACATATATATATATGGATGTATATATATATAATCTATAATGTTGATACACAAACTCACACACAGATATATATGTATATACATATATATACATATATATATGCAAATTTTACTATTTGCAAAAATGTGGATGGAACTAAGGAGAATTAAGTAAGTAAAATGGAGAAAGATGATTATCACGATTTCACTCCTATGTGGAATTTAAGAAAGAAATCAGAGGATCATTGGGGAAGTCAAGGAAAAATTAAACAAGATGAAATCAGATAGGGAGACAAACCATAAGGGGTTCTTAACTACAGGAAATGAACTGAAGGCTGCTGCAGAGGAGGGGGTAGGAAGTTAGGCAACGGGTACTGGGCATTAAAGAGGGCGCTTAATGTACTGGGTTTTATAAGCAACTGGGTTTTATATGCAACTGACAATTCACTAAACTCAGCCTCTGAAACTAATAATGCACTTTGGTTAATTCATTGATTTAAAAATAACAAAAAATCAGGAAAATAAAACCTTGAAAGAGAAAGAAAAAAATACTGTCACTAACACTAGGGTTACTCAGTTGCTAAAATTACAGGATAGATATTTGTAGGCAGCAATCATAAAATCCATGTGGTAAGCAGCTACACTTTTGGGACAAATGGAAAAGAAAGAAATGTAGAATTGAATAGAACTCATAAATACAAACACATGCAAATACAGAAATGAAAAATATAAAAGGTGAAATTAATAAAGGAAACTCTCTGAACAACCTTAAAAGTAGGTAACACTTATTGATTTTTTTTGCTTGTTTGTTTATTGAAAGCACAAATGGGCTACATTTTTTCTGTGAATTCCCAACACCATGAATAGTCTCCTGAGGATGTCACCAGGGGGAGCGTTATGCACCTGCTCAGTGCTGGCAAGGCCTGAAATCAACCAAAATGTTTCCACCTTACTGGTCCCTGTGCACCTGCTAACTGCCTGAGTGAGAGGTGACAGCAGCTGCTTCCTTCCAGGGGACAAACTCAGAGCTCTTGACCACCCAGACCTCCTTTTGAGGGCGGGGGGGTGATCTATTAGCTGGACTCAGGACCTAGAATCAAAGGTCATTATGGGCTCATATTTACATAATGCACGGCCAAAGACACCCTTTACCCCAAAAGCTCAGGAGGAGACAAAGGACACATCCCAGAGATCAGCAACAGTTATAAGTTCAGGGGATCTGTGGAAAATCCATACCATGACCTGGACTCATCTCTTACACCTCCCCTCCTCACCCATTGACCAGTTTCATGGAGATTTCAGAGGCTAGCCTTTGGAGGGATCCCTCTGCCTTTATTCTCCATTCCTAACATGTGACTATTTTTATACTAGGGGCACATTCTCAGGCTGTGGTGACTTGGAGGCCCTCACTGACTATGTTCCCCAGGAGGGACAGTGACTCTCACCTGTTGCTCCAGCACTGGAGCAGTTACTAGTGCTCACTATCCATACTGCCAGCGGAAGCCTGCTCAAGTCCCCAGGACACTGGATTTGGATATAAGCAATAAACACTCCTGGACCCCCACCAAGTTTTCAGGTTCCCTCTTTTGGAGCAAAGCTCCCCTGACCACTCCATGTGCTTTATCCTGAGGACAATGCTGAACACCACTGGTGGCTACACTTAGAGTGGTGCTTGGTGCATTGACAGACCCAGTGAGGAAGGAAGATAAAGATTTCTTCACCAAGTGTGGGTACAAGTGTGATGATGTGATATTGGAATCCCATGACCAGACACTTGACTTATCAGGATAAACTAAATGTTAACCATCAATGCAGAGATGAGGTTGGGATAGGTCTGAACTGATTAACATTCATGTTTGAGTCTTAAAGTGGAGAAAAAAAATAGGAACGTCTTGGCAGGAACTGGTGCACAAAAGCAGAATTCAGTTATTTTGTATTAGAGAAGCAACATTATCTGCTAAATCAGAACTAAGAATTTAAGTCAAATACATTTCCATCAGAAAAATCTTCAATATTCTTTGCTGGCTCAGAACAAATGAAGGAAACCATCATTTTGTGTGTCGATAAAAATTTTTTAATTAGTTTCCATTTCAATGCAAAGCACGTATATCACATAATTTGCAAGACAATGAACAAATATAAACATTTTGAAAATGATTATTCTCTTAAGTTCTACATGAAAATTGTCAACCCAAAGAAGATATGTTGAAATTCTAAAACACTAGACCCAATAATATGAATTTAATTCAAAATAGGATTGCTATAGATGTAATTTGTTAAGTTGCTGGCCCCATAATCCAATGCAACTGGTGTCCTTATAATTTCATCCTTATGGAGATGAGAAGTCTCCATAGGAAGAAGGAGTCAGAGATTGAAGTTTGAGCTAAAAGCCAAGGAAGGCTAAAAATTGTCCTCAAACCACTGAGAGCATGAAGGGAAAAAGAAGGCTTCCCCTACTAGTTTCAGAGAAGACAAGTCCCTACCTTTTGGATTTTGGACTTCTAGCCTCTAGAAGAGGAAGATGATACATTTCTGTGATTGAGAAACCTAGTTTGTGTGTTCTGTTATGGTAGCACTAGGACAGCAATACACCCAATGTCAATGTATATAAATATGGAAGTGTCCATAATAAGTGAAGAAATACAGATTGAAAATGAAATTATTTCTCATTTATAAAATTGGCAAATTGTTTCACACTGATGTATTATCTGTTATCATATATGGGCTAATAGAAAATCTTACATATTGATGGTGAAATGACAAATTGGTGAATCAATTCTGGAACTTAATTTTCAAAAATTTTAATCAAAATATTAATTAAATACATGATTTCAATAATTATATATATATGCATATATATTTTTTAACATTTTATTTATTCACTTGACAGACAGAGACCACAAGTATGCAGAGAGTCAGGCAGAGAGAGGAGAGAGGGAGGAGGAAGCAGGCTCCCAGCCGAGCAGAAAGCCTGATGTGGGGCTCGATCCCAGGACCCTGAGGTCATGACTGGAGCCGAAGGCAGAGCCACCCAGGTGCCCCAAATCATTATATTTTTAAAAACAATTAATAAAGAAAATTACAGAACTAAGTCACTTAAGAATGAATACACAAGTATGTCCTGTCAGAGTCATTGATAATGACAAATAACTGAAACTGACATGAATGGTTATCATTGAAAAGTGGCCAAATTATAATAAATCATCCTATGGAATAAAGATGAACTATGAGGGACGCCTGGGTGGCTCATTTGGTTAAGCGGCTGCCTTCGGCTCAGGTCATTATCCCAGCGTCCTGGGATCGAATCCCATATCGGGCTCCTTGCTTGGCGGGGAGCCTGCTCCTCCCTCTGCCTCAGCCTGCCTCTCTGTCTGCCTGTGCTCGCTCTCTCTCTAACTAATAAATAAATAAAATCTTAAAAAAAAAAGATGAACTATGAATCCAAATCATAGAAACCTACATGTACCTTTGAACAAAGATCACCAATTATATTTTATGTGGATATCTTGGCCATGGTCCAATGGAACACAAAATCAAGACCTAATAATGTAGTAGTAATATATGTAATTGTAATATATATATATATATATAGAGAGAGAGATATAGAGATATATATATGTATAGAGAGAGAAAGAGAGAGATCTCATATATTATTGTAATATACATACATATATATGTGTATAAATATATATAAATATGATATATATATGGAGAGAGAGAGACTACAGCACATCCTTTAAAGTATTAACAGTTATCCATTCAGGAAGGAAGTGGCAGTGGAACAGAAGAGTGGGTTTTCAATGGACAGCATCATATTAATTTTATAAAACACTTAGACAAATCATACTAAATACAAATCCTTGTACTGAGATGATTTACAAAATTATATTTTCAAAGTCTTAAATACATCATAGAGTTAATACTAAATAATTATGATAAGAATAAAACAGTTATTAAAGGGTAAATGAGTATCCACAGAACTTATCAAGGACAGAAAACATTTTGTCCCCCACAGCACATTCTTTTGGCAAAGACAGATACAAAGACAAGACACATACTGTGGGGGCTGGTGAACCTAAGAGGAGACCCTGACAACAAGAACAAGAACCAAGTAGGTCAATCTGTAAGGGTAACACAGATAGAAGTATTACCAGGATTGCATGAATTAAATTCTCTGGAAAACTTCAAGCCCCAAGCTTAAACCAAGTAAAATAGGTCCCAGTAATGAAACCAGGGACAAGGAAAAACCAAAGTCAGAAAATCAGATAATTCTGAAATACCATTTAAGATAAATAATTCACTTAGCCATATACCTGAGGGTGTTGATGACCTGGAAAAATGAATAGCTGAATCCAAGAGAGCTGACCTGCTCATTCTACTGTCCTGGGTTTTGGCATCAGAAAGGTACACCTGAAAGGTCAAAAAGCCCTTCCAGGAGTGCTTCAGAGTGTGACATGGGCTGGGGTTGGGGGGCTTGGTGTCTGAGGCCAGCAAGGGGCACTGGTGTGCTGCTTCTGATAACTCAGGGATTTGGTCATGCAGACCAGGAAAATCTATCACTGACCCCTGAACACCTAGGCAAGCAGGGTCCTCACTGTGTGTGTGACTTTCCTGCACCTGGGGTCCCAAGAAACTCAACAGCCTTTAGCTCTGAATCACACATGCCCCATATTCCATCCTCCACTGTTTCATGGAGTAAACTCTCCTGATTTTCATGGAAAGATAGATGAATAGGATGCTTCTACAACAAGAATATACTGAGTTCCTGAACTTGAGCTGCAATGGTCCCTACAAAAATGATAGGACTCAGCAGGGGAGGGACGGTCTCCATGCCAACAATCAAGCTTTGACAAGTAGAGTTTAAGGGCTTCTTCACTATGATCTGGTTTATTCTCTTCACTTGCTTACTGATTAAACAGAGTTTCTTTTAGGGGGAAGTGAAAGTGTGGGGGAGTGAGGAAGGGCATTGGGTCTGCCTTTTGCTCCTATGATCTGGGCACAGGTGACTGTCATCCGATTCTTTCTGTCTCCATCTGACCCTTGTTCCATGGTTTTGAGACAGATGGAGCTGGTTCTGCCACCCACAGGGTCTAAATCTCTGTTTAAAATATGATTTATGGGGTATCTGTATTGCTCAGTTGGTTAAGTGGCTGTCTTGATGTGTGTGTCATGATCCTGGAGTCCTGCATCATGTTTCCTCCTCAGTGAGAAGTTTGCTTCTCCCTCTGACCCTCCTTCCTCATGCTCTCTCTCTCATTCTCTTTCTCAAATAAATAAGGAAAGAAAATCTTTAAAATATAAAAAATTAAAATGATTTAAAATATTTTTTAAAATAGAGAACATGTGTCCTAAACTCATATTCTCACTGTAGATAATCAGCAGATAGAGTACTAACCAATAGGAAGTTTATTGAATATGGTAATTAGGGGACAATCTCTTTCTTGAACATAGCTGATAGTAGCAGAAATGACTCAACACATGAGTCACTAGATTCATGTTATCTCAGAAAAAAAATTACCTTGCCCACCAGGGAGGACTGTGACTGAGACCAGTTGTGTGCAGTCTCTAGTGATAAGGAACATGGATTATGGGGGACCAGATATGAAGGGACACTGAGCAATATGTCAGAGGCCCCAAACACAACAGAGCTCCTTCTCTCCAAATGCTGCATCCCTGATATTCTGTGGAAAGAACAGTGAAGTCACCAGACACACCACAACAGACACAGGGATCTCTAGAGCTCATGATCAGACTGTATCAACCTGTCTTCTCAGATACAAGCCCCGCCCAGAGGAAGCTCCTCCTTGACTCATGCAGGACTGCTCAGGACCCACAGCAGGTGCTGCTCTATTATCTTCCTGTGTGTGAGGGCTCCTGGAATCCTGGGTTCTTCTCTCATTCCCAACCTTCAATCCAGCCATTCTTCTCTGGCTGTAGATCTCCATCCAGATCTCCCCCATGAGAAAGTGAATGGGATACTGGTGTCTGGAGAAAGTCGGGGATAATGTGTCCCAGTGGCCACCCTCAGGGCGCTGGCTGCTAATCATTACTTCTAAATGTGGTCTTGATGAAATCTGTAGCATGTGCATAAGCCCTTTATCTGCAATCATTTCACTTGTCATTTGGTATAGACCTTTATCATTTATTCCCTTACTTTTTATTACATGACTTATGGGAAGATATGGTTCATATTTTCAGTTTTCCAATTCATTTTTTTTTCTTGAGTATCAATACTGGTCCTCACTTCAGAATTGATAGATAAGAGGGAACAGTTTGTCTCTAAAGTATCCAGTGCATTAGAAAATTATTTAGTATGAGTATTTTTCTGTAATATAAGCTGCAGTTCTCAAACACAGTCAAAGATACAGGAAAAGTATCCTGCAAGGTTTATCAAACCAACAATTTACTAGTAATTCCAAAATGAATAACAATGATTTGTAACTCATCCGGGGATAAGCACCAGCCTTGAGACTCGTTCATCCCCATCATCCCCCTGTTAGTCCTCCTAACGACTAGGCCCTTCTCCAGTCAGCTAGGCATCTCTGCTCCTCAGCTGGAAGGGAAAGGGAATGGAAAATGCACCTTGATAGTCACACCCTCTTATCCACACAGCGTCCTCTACTTTCGTTCTTTTTTTTAAACATTTCATCCAATTATTTTTAAGTACATTTTATGCCCAATATGGGGCTTGGACTCACAACCCTGGGATCAAATATCACATGCTAAATGGACTGAGCTGGTCAGACACACAGTGTCCTTTACATTTCTGATCATAAGTCACACATGTTTCTACTTGTAATACCCTATGAGCCTGGGTCGCCATGGCCTGAATTCCTGACCTCATTATGCCCTCTCACTGCACAGGTACAGACAGGACTTGGGGAGGAGGACAATCCTTCAGCCTTTATCAGACACATTATCTTAGAGGCATGAGGAAATTTCACTCGGTCTATGTTCTACATAATCTACGAATGCCTATGTTTGCAGGTTCCCTCTCCCAGCCTGTGCTGATTCAGTTGTGTTCCCTCCCTGCATCCCTGGGATCATCAGCCAGACTCACCTGAACCCCGAGGAAAGGCTTCAGTGATGGCAACTATGCTGTAACCTGGTTCCAGCAGAGAAAGGGAGCCCTCCCAGGTATCTCCCTTACTACTAAACAGACTCATGTAAGTACCAAGGCTCCAGGGTCCCTGGTTGCTTCTCTGAATCCAAAGATGCCTTGGCCAATGTAGGGCTGCTGCTCATCTCTGGGCTGCAGCCTGAGGATGAGGCTTTTGATTACTTTGCTACAGCTTATGGCACTGGGAGCACCTACCATTACTCACAGTGTCTTGGATAACAAGGAAGTGGGACATAAATCCCTATGCACACGGATAATGGCTGTGAACATTTTTCCAATGAGAAACTTATCTGGAGTAACATGCAAGGGGAGGGGCACTTATCTGCAGAAAGATCTGTCCTTACATGAGGGAAACACTTATTTTGAATGTAAAGTAAGAGAAAGTTGGGCATTCAGCAGTCATATTGATGGATCAGGTAAAAGAGTCCAAATCTACATCCCCATAAGGTCTGGAGAATGAATACATGCTGTCCAGTGAACATTATCCACAATCAGTTTCACCATCTTATTCCATAAAATGTGACCTTATGTCACCACTGATGTATCCACAGCTGATATATTGACAATAACCCTGGTCACAGACATAGTCTGCTCTCTCTGAAAGAGCTACTCATTAATTTGGACCAGATCCTACAGACTCTATGACAACACCCCCACACTCTCCCTCCTCTTCCACCTCTGATTTCCTGTGCCTCAGGCCTTCAGGTACTGTTTCTGACTCTTGAGGTCTGAATGAATTGAATCTCCACACAGGATTACAGAGAACACTGAAAATGATATTCTTCCTGTTTACTTTGTCCAATTTCCATCTCTAGGGAGGAGACTGTCCAGAAAATAGATCTGTTTTCAACTCCTCATATTCTCCTTTCTGCTGTCAACCCCACGCTCTGCATTTCTGCTTCTGACATGTCAAGTCAGTCCCTTTAATATGAAAGTAAAATTAATACATTTTTCAAAAATGATGTGTTTATCCTAACTTTCAGTATTTGTCCACAGAATATATTGATTTTTGCTCCTCCTTCACAATTAACTAATCCCTACCTATGGGGAGGATTGAAAGAATCCACGGATGTAGGCTCACCTGCAGATTTCAAAATATAACATAATTTTACTTATGTCCCTGTCTCCTCAGTGCTGAGGGAACTTCTGGGAAAGGAGAATTCAGGAAACCAGAAATAATCAGGCCAGAGGAAATAAATCAGTTTCCTGCACAGAACTGGCCATGTGCCTGTGTGGACCCATCACTGCTCTCAACCTGATCCTCATCTATGGGGTTCTACAAGTGTCTCCACCTCAGTCCTGCCCCTAGAACAGCCAAGTGAGCTCCACTATGTGGAGTGTGAGAGTAGAGCAAAACTGTCTCCTGAGGTGATGGGAAGCCCTATAAGGAGGCACATGGCATGTCACCTAGGAAGGTGACAGTGGACAGTGCAGTGGGGAGGCAGGAATTCTCTCTGATGGGCCTGTAGTGTCATCATGTCACAAAGTACTGGGTCTGGGCCTGGATCCCAGGGGGATCCAGTCATCTGATTCTGAGGGTTAAGGGTTAATCAGCAGGGAGCTGCCAAGTGTCACAACCTGTGCCCTCTGCTCAGGGCTCACAGCTGTGGCCACCCTCCACTACCCACACAGCTTCTCCCCTGCCCTTGCTCCTCATATTGTCAAACAGAGGAACCTAACTCAAAATCAGTGAGGGGTCAGGAACCTGGGGTGTCCTTTGTATAGTTGGGCCCTCCCCCTCTCAGATGCTGAAGAAGGGAAGGGAAAGATTAGGGAAGGTTCAGCTCCACTGTGGGACCTCAGAAGCCAGGATCAGTGATGGCCTCATCCATTCTCCTCCTCAAGTTCATTGCTTACTGCACAGGTTATAGGATATGGGAAAAAGAGAAAGGTCCCTGCGATGATATGGGGGCTCTTCTTCCTCTTATCTCTTGAAGTGAGCAATACTGTCTCTGTGTCTCTCTCACTTCCAGGGTCCTGGGCTGTGCTGACTCAGCCACCCTCAGTTACTGGGAACCTGGGTCAGAATGTCACCATCTCCTCCACTGGAAGCACGTACATCCATAGGTTTGTTGCAAAATGGTACTGAAAACTCCCAGGAAAGGTTCTTAAACCCCTCATACATGCTGGTAGCAATCAATGCTCAGGTATCCCTGACCAATTTTCTGGCTACAGTGCTGGTGACTCAGGTCTCTGATCATCACTGGGCTCTAGGCTTAAAATGAAGCTGATTATTACTGCCAGTCCTATGATCATCACCTTGCAGTTCACAGTGTTTCAGGTATGTAGGGAAGTGAGACAAAAACCTGCTGCCCACACAGAAATGGGGCTCACTATGCAGCTCCAACTTTTTGGCTAAGTGGGCTGCTGCTATTTTGATATAAACATGGGTATCAGACCCACTTAAGGAATTTGTCCACAAATTCTTTTCACAAGCTCTTAAAATTTCCCTTGACACCTGTCCTTGAGAACAAGATATTGTGTGATTTCTTCAAACTGAGCACAGATTCCTGGTTTCCGGGGGCAGGCTGTCCTGAGGAGACAGTCCATGACAGATCAGGGTAGAAACAGGGTCACAGCATCCAGCTCTATCTGAATCAGGACACATCAGGAGTGTCCAAAATGTGTCCTGGTACCAACAGCTCCCATGAATGGGGGACCAAATAATCATCTATTTGATGGTTACACATTCTGGGGGCACTGGCCCATTGTGTGACTCCATGTCTAGCAACTCTGGCTCCCAGATCATCACAGAGATGAGTTCTAAAGATGATGCCATTCCTCACTGTCCCCTCCCCCTTGTGACACCATTTCAGGGTTAATCAAAGTCCCAGGCCCATGAAAATGGAATCCAGAATGCCTTTCTCATCTTCATGGAGGTGAAGGCTCATGCACCCATTCAGGACAGGCTGTGTCTTCTTCTTCTGCTAATCCTGCTTTTGAACACATGGGTCCAAGGTCCATGCAGTGGGACTACCTAGGAGTGAGGGGTTCTCCTTCCCCCTGTCCTCAAAGACACTCACTGTGGCCACTTCCCAGACAAAGGCTCTCACAGGACACTGAAAGTTCATCTCCCCCATCAGATTGGGGGCACAGAATCTCCGTATACTGAAGTTAGTGGACTGGGTGTAGCAGGTCCAGTGTAATGATATCACTCAGCTTCTGAGGAATCCGGGGTCTCTATTCTTCACCAATTACTTCTTATTTCTAGTTTTCATGCGTATATTGTCCTCTTAATAGTCTTCAATAGAAATGCCTGTTCTTTTTCTCACTGGGTTAAATTTTTCTGTCACTGTTGTACCAGCATTGGGGTATCTATGACTGAATCATATTGTAGGCCTTTTGAAATAACTCCATGTCTATACCCATCATTACTGAGATCTAACCAGTAATTTTTATTTCTGGTTTATTGCATTCCATTTTCTAATACTTGCAGAAAATGTTGAATAATAACATTTAGATCACATTTCCCTGTTCCTGAACTTGTAGGAATGTGCTCCCTCCAGCCACCCCATTAGCTAATTTCCTGCTTGTATGAATGATTTTTATCTGTGTGGGAGATAGTGTGTTATCACAGTATGAGTGTCTCTGTTTCTATTTTATATTGTTTTTATTAGGGCTTTGATTTCACCTTAGTCAAAGGAATGTTCAAGGCCTAGTGAGATCATGATATTTAATTTTTTAAAAATTTATTAATATGATATCTTAGAGCATTTATCAATATGTACTCTCTATATTTGCAATAACATCATCGTCACTATGCATGTATATATTAATCTGATAGTAGAATCTCACTATTGACATTTTATTTAGAATATATGTATCAATATTACAGAATATTATGCAATTACATTTTTTCTGTATTTTATGTATCAAGTGTATGCAAGGCTGTTCTATTTATTTCTATAAGGATTTAAATTTATCATCATTTTCAAATACATATCACCAACATTTATTGTTTCCTGCCTTGTTAATTTTAGCCATTCTGACTGATGTGTGGTGGTATCTGTTTGGTGTCTTGATTTGCATTCCCCTAATGTCAAGTGATGTGGAACATTTTTTCATATGTCTATTGGCCATTGGTAATTATTCTGCAGAGAAATGTCTGCTCAGTTTTCTTGACCAGATAATTTGTTTTTTGGGTGTTGGGTTTGATAAGTTCTTTATAGATCTTGGATACCAGCCCTTTATCTGTGTGTCCTTTGCAAATATCTTCTCCAGTTCCGCAGCTTGATTTTTAGTTTCTTTGACTGTTTCTCTTGACATCCAGAAACATTTTGTCTTTATGAAGTCCCAATAGTTCTTTTTTGTTTCCCTTGCATTTTGAGAAGTTTCTAGCAAAAAAAAAAAAAAATTCCGTGGCTGAGATGGAAGGGGTTGCTGCCTGTGTTCTCCTTTAGAATTTTTATGGACTCCTATCTTACAGTTTGGTCTTTCATCCATTTCAAATTTATCTGTGTGTATGCTGTAAGATAATGGTCCAGTTTCATTCTTCTGTACACGTTCTCCAATATTCCCAGCACCGTTTATTGAAGAGACTGTCTTTGCATTGGATATTATTTCCTGCTTTGCCAAAAATTAGTTGACCATAGACTTGATGGTCCATTTCTGGGGTCTCTGTTCAGTTCCATTGATTATGTGTCTGTTTTTGTGCCATTGCCATACTGTCATGACGATTATAGCTTTGCAATAGAGATTTAAGTTTGAACATTTTGAACATTCCTCTGGCAATCCAGGGTCTTTTCTGGTTCCATAAAAAATTTTAGGATTATTTCCTCCAGCTATGTGGAAAATGTGGACAGTATTTTAAAAAGGATTGCATTGAATGTGTACATGGCTCTGGATAGCATAGGCATTTTAACAATTTTTATTCTTCTAGTGCATGGGCTTTGAATGTTTTTCCATTTCTTGGTGTCTTCCTTAATTTCTTTCATGAGTGTTTCATAGTTTTCAGATACAGATCCTTTGCCTCTTTTGTTAGTTTTATTCCTAGGTATCATATGGTTTTGGGTGTAAATGGGATCAACTCCTTAATTTATCTTTGTTATATTTCATTATTAGTCTATAGAAATGCAACTGATTTTTGTGCATTGATTTTATATACTACTATGTTGCTATAATTCTCTTTTTTAGTGGTGTTTTTGTCTGGTTTTAGGATCCAGGAAATGTTGGCCTCATAAAATGAGTTTGGGAGGTTATTTTATGTTTTGTTTTGTTTTTTTCCTATTTCTATTTTTTTTTAAAGCTTGAGAAGAATAGGTCCTCTTTTTGATTTGTGGTACCGTTATTCCTCTATTTAAGAAAAGGTATTATTTCCTCTTTAAGCATTTGGTAGACTTCCTCTGGGAAGCCATCTGGTCCTGGACTCTTTTTTGGAAAGATATTTTTATTTAATTTTTTCAATTTCCTTACTGTTTTTGTCCTTACTGTTTGGGTCTGTTTGGATTCTCTATTTTTTTCTGTTTCAGATTTTGTTGTACATATATTTCTGAGAATGCATCCATTTCTACCAGAATCCCTAATTTTTGGCCTATAGTTGTTCATAATATAGTTTTACAATTATTTTATCATAATATGATCATGCAATTATTTCATTTTAGTTGTGATCTCTACTCCTTCATCATTGATTTCATTTTGGAGCCCTTTTTTGTTTCTCTTTGATAAGTCTGGTTAGGGGTTTACTCATCTTATTGATTCTTGCAAAGAACCAGCATCTAGTTTCATTGGTCTGTTCTAATATTCTTCTGCTTTTTCCTTAATTATTTCTCTTCTCCTGCTGGGTTTAGGATTTATTTTTTGTTCTTTCTCCAGCTCCATTAGATGTAAGTTTACCTTCTGTATTTGAGACTTGTTTCTTGAGGAAGGCTTATAATACTATATACTTCCCATTTAGGACCACTTTTGGTGCATCTCAAAGATTTTAGGTAGCTGTGTTTTCATTTTAATGTGTTTCCATTAATTTTTAAAATCATTCTTTATTTTCCTGGTTGCCCCATATGTTCTTTATTATGATGCCTTTAGCTTCCATGTATTTGAGTTATTTCCAAATTTCCTTTTGTGATTGAGTTCAGGTTTCAAAACATTGTGATCTGAAAATATGGAGGGAGTGATCCCAATTTTTGTATTGATTGGAACCTAATTTGAGACCCAGTATGTGATCTGTTCTGGAGAATATTCCATGTGCATATGAGAAGAAAGTGTATTTTATTCCTTTAGGATGGAATATTCTGAATATCTGTGAAATCCCTCTGGTCCAGTGTGTCATTCAAACCCTTTATTTCCTTATTGATCTTCTGCTTAGATGATCTGTCCATGGCAGTGAAGGAGGGTTAAATTTGCCTGTTATTTATTGTATTATTATTGATGCTTTTCCATAATTTTGTTTTTAATTTGCTTATTTAATTGGATTATTTCATGTTAGAAACATAAATATTTACAATTGTTAGGTCGTCTTGATGTATAGACCCTCTACTTATGATATAGTGTCTTTCCTCATCTCTTATTACAGACTTTAGTTTATTTACTTTTTTAAGGATTTTATTTATTAATTTGAGAGTTAGAGGGAGAAAGAGATGCAGAGGGAGCATGAAGGGGGACAGGCAGAAGAGGGAGGTAGAGGGAGAGGGAGAAGCAGGCACCCCATTGAGCAGGGAGTCTGACATGGACCTTAATCCTACGACCTTGAAATCATGACCTGAGCCATAGGCAGGCATTTAACCATTTGAGCCCCCCAGGCATCCCACAGACTTTGGTTTAAAATTAATTTATAATATATAAGGACTGCTACCCCAGCTTTGTTTAGATGTCCAGTAGCATGAAAATGTTTTCCGCCCACTCACTTTCAATCTGGAGATGGTTTTAGTTCTTCCAAAAGACTCCACCCCAAAACTTATACAGGAATTCAGTGAACTGTAAGGAAATAAAATCAATGCACAAAAATCGGTTGCATTTCTATACACCAACAACAAAACAGAAAAAAGAGGAATTAACAAATTGGTCATATTGCCCCAAATCCATAAGATACCTAGAAATAAATCTAACCAAAGAGGAAAAGAATCTATATTCAAAAAACTATAGAATACTCATGAAAGAAATTGAGGAAGATGCAAAGAAATGGAAAAACATTCCATATTCATGGATTGGAAGAACAAATATTGTAAAAATATCTATGCTACCTAGAGCATTGAATGCAATCCTTATCAAAAGATCATCACAATATTTTTCAAAGAGGTGGAGCAAATAATCCTAAAATTTGTATGATCCAGAAAAGATCCCGAATAGCTAGAGGAATGTTGAAAATGAAAACCAAACTTGGTGGCATCACAATTCCAGACTTCAGCCTCTATTACAAAGCTGTAATCATCAAGTCAGTATGGTACTGGCACAAAAACAGACCTACAGCACAATGGAACAGAATAGAGAACTCAGAAATGGTCCCTCAACTCTGTGGTCAACTAATCTTCAATAAAGCAGGAAGGAATGTCCAATGAAAAATGACAGTCTCTTCAACAAGTGGTGTTTGGAAAACTGGACAGCCACATGCAGAAAAATGAAACTGGGCCATTTCCTTACGTCCTTACACCACCCGCAAAAACAAACTCAAATGTATGAAAGACCTCAATGTGAGACAAGGATCCATCAAAATCCTTGAGGAGAACATAGGCAGCAACCTCTTTGACTTCAGCCACAGCAAATTCTTCCTAGAAACATCATCAAAGGAGAGGGAAGCGAGGGAAAAAATGAGCTATTGGGAGTTCATTAAGATAAAAAAGATTTTGGGGGCACCTGGCTGACTCATTGGGTTGTGTCTCTTCCTTCAGCTCCGGTCGTGATCTTGGGGTCATGAGATCGAGCCCTACATCAGGCTCTCTGCTCAGCAAGGAACCTGATTCCCTCTTTCTCTCTCTCTCTCTCTGTCTGCCTCTCTGTTTATTTGTGCTCTCTCTCTGTCAGGGAAATAAATTTAAAAATCTTTTAAAAAAAGATAAAAAGGTTTTGCACAGCAAGGGAAAGAGTCAAGAAAGTCAAAAAACAACAGAGAGAATGGGGGAAGATATGCACAGATGACATATCTGATAGAGCACTAGTATCCAACATCTATAGAGAAGTTATTGAACTCAATACCCAAAGAACAAATAATCCAATCAAGAAATGGGCAGAAGACATGAACAGACATTTCTTCAAAGGAGACTTCCAAATGGGCAACAGATACATGAAAAAGTGCTCCACATCACTCTAGTATCAGGAAATACAAATCAAAACCACAATGAGGTAACACCTCAAAAAAGAATGGCTAAAATTATCAAGTCAGGAAATGATGCATGTTGGCGAGGATGTGGAGAAAGGGAAACCCTCCTACACTGTTGGTGGAACTGCAAGCTGGTGCAGTCACTCTGGGAAACAGTATGGAGGTTCCTCAAAAGTTGAAAACAGAGCTACTGGGGCACCTGGGTGGCTCAGTGGGTTAGGGCCTCTGCCTTCGGCTCAGGTCATGATTCCAGGGTCTTGGGATCGAGCCCCACGTGGGGCTCTCTTCTCAGCGGGGAGCCTGCTTCCTTTCCTCTCTCTCTGCCTGCCTCTCTGCCTACTTGTGATCTCTGTCTGTCAAATAAATAAATAAAATCTTTAAAAAAAAGAAAATAGAGCTACCCTATGACCTAAAAATTGCACTACTAGATATTTACTCTAAAGATACAAATGTAGTGATCAGAAGGAGCACGTGCACCTCAATGTTTATCACAGCAATGTACACAATAGCCAAAATATGGAAGGAGCCCAAATGTCTGAATGGAGAAAGAAGATGCGGTGTATATATATACAATAGGATATTATACAGCCATCAAAAATTAAAAAAAAAAAAAAAGAATCTTGCCATTTGCAACAACATGGCTGGAGATAGAGGCTATTATGCTAAGCAAAATAAGTCAATTAGAGAAAGACTGTTATCATATGATCTCATTGATATGATGAATTTGAGAAACAAGGCATATGATCATAGAGGAAGGGAGGAAAAATTAAACAAGATGAATTCAGAGAGGGAGATAAACTATAAGAGACTGTTAACCTCGGGAAACAAACTGAGGCCTGCTGGAGTGGAAGGTAGTGGGGCGGAGGTGGCAGCTGGGTGATGGGTATTGGAGAGGGTATGTGCTATGGTGAGCACTGTGAATTGTGTAAGACTGTTGAATCACAGATCTATATCCCCAAACAAATAATACATTATATGTTAATTAAAAAACTAAAGAGTCCAAAAGAAAAAAAAAAACATGAAAAGAAAAAGAAAGGGAAAAAAAGGAGTCTCTTGTAGAGAGTATATGGATAGGTTTTACTTTTTTTAAGATTTTATTTATTTATTTGACAGAGAGAATGAAAGCACAAGCAAACAGAGCATCAGAAGGAGAGGGAGAAGCAGGCTCCCAATGAGAAGAGAGCCTGATGTGGGGCTCGATCCCTGGACCCTGAGATCATGAACTGAGCTGAAGGCAAATGCTAAACTGACTGAGTCAGACAGGCACTCCTGAAGTTTTCCTTTTATGTCCAATCTGATACCCAGTGTCTTTTGTTTAGAACATTTGGCCAATTTACTTTCAGAGTGACTATTATAATATATTAATTTAGTGCCATTGTATTATCTGTAACACCCCTGTTTCTGTAAACTGTCTCTGATTCTTCCTGGTCTATGTTACTTTTGGGCAATCTATTCATTTACAGGATTCTCTTTAATATTTCATGCAAGCCTGTTTTAGTGATCACATATTCCTTCAGTTTCTGTTTATTCTGGAAGTTCTTTATTTATCCTTCTATTCTGGATGGCAACTTTGCTAGAAAAGTATTATTGGCTTTATAATTTCTCATGCAGTACCTTGAGTATATCATGCTAGCCTTTCTGGACTGCCAGGTCTCTGTGAATAGGTCTGCTGCCAGCCTAATATTTCTACTCTTGTAGGTTAAGAAGCTCTTTCTTGAGCTGCACTCAGGATTTTCTTTTCATCTCTGAAATTTACAAGCTTCACCGTTATATGTTGGGATGTTGATATATTTTTATTGACTTTGAGAGGGGTCCTCTCTACCTCCTGGAATTGAATGTCTGTTTCCTTCCCCAGATTAGAGAAGTTCTCAGCCATGATTTACTCAAACATATCTTTTGTCCCTCTATCTATCTCTTTCTTCATTCTCAGGGACTCCAATAATTCTAATATAATTTAATGTTATGTCATCCCTGATATCTTGAAGGCTCTACTCATGGTCCATTAGTTGTTTTCTCTCTTTACCTCATATTTCTTTCTTTCCATCAACTTGTCCTCTATGTAACTTACATTCTCTTCTGCATTATTTACCCTAGCTTTTAGAGCAACCAATGTCAACTGCAACTCAGTTACAGCATTTTTTAGTGAAATCTGATTAGATTTTATTTCTGTGCTATGATATTTTCTCATGTCTTTCATGCTTTTTTCAAGCCAAGCCCCTAATTTTATAATTGTTATCCTGAATTCCAGCTCTGATATTTTACTTTTATTCATATTGATTAGAGCTGTGGCAGAGAGTTTTACCTCCTGTTATTTCTTCTATTGTGTATTCCTCTTCTTGTCACTTTGCCCAGAATACAGTACATGAGCAAGATGATAAAATTAAAAATAACAACCACAATCTAAATGAAATACACACTATACATATCCAAAGATATCAGAGACAAACAAACAAACAAACAAAAAGAAAAAGAAAAAGGAAGGGAAATATAATGTCCCAGGTGGACAAACATGATGATCCGCCTGGATGTGGGTGTATGCTGGTCTGTTTATTAGAAGACAATAAATCCCAAAATTGTAAAGAGAGCAAACTTTATATATACCAAGATAAAATTGAGTACTGAGAAGGGAACCCAAAAATGAAGAATATGTCCATAAAATATAAATATAAAAACTAAAGTTTTTTTAGTAAAAAAATTTATAAAATTTTATAATGTTTATAAGCATAAACATACACTTCTCTAATGAAGACATACAAATGGCTAACAGACACATGAAAAACTGTTCATCATCACTAGCCATCAGGGCGATTCAAATCAAACCACGTTGAGATATCACCTTACACCAGTTAGACTGGCCAAAATCAATAAGGCAGTTAACAACGTGTGTTGGAGAGGATGTGGAGAAAGAGGAACCTTCTTACACTGTTGGTGGGAATGCAAGTTGGCGCAGCCATGTGGCGATTTCTTAAGCAATTAAAAATAGAGCTTCCCTATGACCCTGCAATTGCAGTACAGGGTATTTACCCCAAAGATACAGATACAGTGAAAAGAAGGGCCATCTGTACCCCAATGTCCATAGCAGTAATGGCCACAGTCGCCAAACTGGAAAGAACTAAGATGCCCTTCAACAGACGAATGGAGGAAGAAGACGTGGTCCTTATATACTATGGAGTATTATGCCTCCATCAGAAAGGATGAATACCCAACTTCTGTATCAACATGGACAGGACTGGAAGAGATTATGTTGAGTGAAATAAATCAAGCAGAGAGAGTCAATTTTCTTATGCTTTTGCTTATTTGTGGAGCATAAGGAATAAAGGAGGCATGGGGAGATGGAAAGGAGAAGGGATTTGGGGAGATTGGTGGGGGAGACCAACCAACAGAGATTGTGGACTCTGAAAAACAATCTGAGGGTTTTGGAGGGGTAGGGGGTGGGAGGTTGGGTGATCCTGGTGGTGGGTATTATGGAGGGCATGTATTGCATGAAGCACTTGGCGTGGTGCATAATCAATGAATTCTGGAACACTGAAAAGAAATTAAAAAAAATAAAGAAAAAAATTTTAAAAAGAATGGGAGTTTAAATGCTCCATGATGATCACCCCCACTGATTCAGACACTGCGATTTTTATTTCTGATTATGAGTCTGATATTTTCCTTATTTATCATCTGGTATTGTGAGAAATGTCCTAACTTATTGTTGAGATTATTACTTTTCTCTTACAATACTACAGATTCTTTGAGTGACTCCAGAATACTGATGACTCCTTAGAGCAGAAAATAGCTTTCCCTCTCTAAGGAAACAGCTTAAGGCTGACAATACAGAGCTCTGTGTGAGACAGTTTCAAGGACTATGTCAGTGGGAGACACTGTCCTTTGACATGCCCACATATGACTTTATAATTTTCCTCTGGGTTTATGACGTGAGAGAAGAGTCCCACTAAGAATATCACCTTTTTATGAGTAAAAAGGACAAAATCAAGGATATTAAAGGAAAGGGAAAGCTCCAGGCTTGGGTTTAGATTAGGGATGAATTGGAAGCAGGACAAGGAGGTGGAGAACACACTTTTCTCCCAATTCAGCTTTCAAGACTTCCAGAAAAGAAACTCGATTCTGAGGTCACCAGAGTTCTGGGGCAGCTCATTTGGTGAAAGGACACACCTGGTCACTCAATGTCCCAACACTGTGCATCAATTGGTCTTTGTGAGATCTGAGCATCTCCCTCATTTTTGATGTCCTCTAGGGGAGATTACCCCCTAAGAAATAACCCTCCAGGGAACATCATGTTGATCCTGGGGCAAGGAGAGAGAGTAGCCTGTTTTGCATGAAATACTTTCACCTTCTGATCAGCCTTGATAAGTGAAAAGTCCCCAAGGACATCACATTCCAGCTCAGAAAACTGAAGAAGCCACATCATGTGAGGGTCCCTGCCATGGCCAGGCTTGTGTTTCTTCCCAGGCTCCTCACTAATGGCTCAGGTCAGAGGAATTGATTCTTCTTCAATGGGGAGTGGGACACATAAGAGCAATATCTCAGGAAGAATTTTATGTCCCATAATAGCACCTGTCTCTCTTTTGTTTTGGGGAAAGATTCTCAGATTGTGGTGAGCCAAGGGCCATCACTGTCAGTGTCTCTAAGTGGGACAGTCACCCTCATTTGTGGTCATAGTCTGTGTCAGTCCCTAAAATTACCTGCCCTGGCTGGTAACAGCAAACTCCAGGCCTGGGCCCCTTTATCTGCCAGACAAACAACATACCCTCTAGGGTCCCTGATCACTTACTGGATTCATCTCTGGGAACAAAACCACCCTTACAATCACTAGGACTAAACCTAAGAATGAGGTCAACTATCACCATATGCTAAATACTGGGAAAGAACAACCAGAACCTCTCCTGTGCTCAGAATGGCTCAACCCTTAGGGACAGAAGAGAATATAAGGGCGTGAAATATACAACATCCCTGTGAGAAGGGAAGCCCCCTGAGGTGCCTCATCCTCTCTCTCCCATGGTGTGTCCATCTCTTCAGTGTGACCCTCCGAACTGGGATTCCTCTCTCAAATTATTCCTAGATGTATGGGAAGAGGACTCAGGTCCAAAATGTATCCACCAACATGGAGACTCAGTGACTTCACTGTTTGTTTGTTTGTTTGTTTGCTTGGTGATGTTTCCCATTCAAGTCCATCAACAAACATGCCCTCAGAAGTAGATTTCAATACAGGGCTCAAGAAGCAAGAAAGGTCTCAAAAATACAAGCTAACCTTACACTTAAAGAAGCTAGAAAAATAATAGGAAATAAAGCCTAAATTCAGCAGGGGATGATACATAAAAAGATTAGATCAGAAATTAATGATATTGAAATAAAAATATATAACATTTTAACAAGGCAAGAAACTAGTTCTTTAAAGGAATTAAATAATTGATAAACACCTAGACAGACTTATCAAAAAGAACCAAATACATAAAACCATAAAAGAAAGAGCAGCTGACACAGTCAACACTGCAGAAACATGAGGAATTATAAGAAATTATTATGAGCAAATATATGCCAAAAAAGTTAGGTAGGCTTTCAGGAAGAAACGGATGCATTCTTAGAAACATAAACTATGAAAACTAAAACAGGAAGAAACAGAAAATCTGAATAGACACATATGCAGCAAAGAAATTGAAGCAGTAACAAAAACTGTCTCAACAAATGAGAGTCCAGAGCCAGGTGGCTTCCCAGGGGGAATTCTACCAATCATTTAAGGAATAATTAATACCTATTATTCTGAAACTATTCCAAACAATAAAAATGGAAGGAAAATGCCTACCCCATTCTATGAGGCCAGTATTACCTTGATCCCCAAAACAAAGATCCTGATAAAAAGGAGAATTACAGCCCCATATCCCTGATGAGTGCAATTCTAAAAATGCTCACCAAAAGACTAGCGACAAGGACCCAATGATACATAACAATGATTATTTACTAGGACCAGGTGGAATTTATTCCTGGGTGGAAATGGTGGTTAAATATTCACAAGTCAATCAATGCGATACACCACATTAATAAAAGAAAGGGCAAGAACCACATGATCTCAGTAGATGCAGGAAAAGTGTTTGACAAACAGCATTTTTTTATTGATTAAAACTCTCCACAGTGTATGGAGACAGGGAACATACCTCAATATCCTAAAAACCATATATGAAAATCTTATAGTGGATATCATTCTCAATGTGGAAAAATAGAATGGTTTTCCTCTAAGGTCATAATCATGACAAGGATGTCCGCTCTCACCACTATTGTTCAACATGATAGTGGAAATCTTAGTCTCAGTGATTATACAAGAAATAGAAATAAAAGGCATTCAAATTGGCAATTAAACAGTTAAATTTTCACTCTTCACAGATGACCTGATACTCTCTGTTGAAAACCCAAAAGATCCACTCCAAAATTGCCAGAACTCTTACAAGAATTCAGCAACGTAAGATATAAAATCATTGACCAGAAATCAGTAGCATTTATATAGACCAATTATGAGATGGAAGAAATTAATGAATGAATTGATCCCATTTAAAATTGCACCCAAAATCATAAGATACCTATGAGTGAGCCAAACCATAGAGGCAAAGTATCTGTACTGAAAAACAACAATAACAACAAAAACATAAAAACAAAAAACAAACCAAAAAAAAAAAAAAACAAACAAAACCAAACCAAACAACAACAAAAAACAAACAAATGAACAACAACAACAAAAAACTCTAGAAAACTCAAGAAAGAAATTGAAGAAGACGCAAAGAAATGGAGAAACTGTCCAGGCACACGTATTTGAAGAACAAATACTGTAAAAATATCTGGACTCCCAAGAAGAATGCATACATTCAATGCAATCTCTATCAAAAACCATCAAAAATTTTTTAAAGCGCTGGGAAATCCTAAAATTTGTATGGAAACAAAAAAGTGCCCAGTTAGCTGAAGGAATGTGATGTGATGAGCATTGGGTATTACACACAACTAATGAATCATTGGACTGTATATCAAAAATAATGATGTGCTGTATGTTTTCTAATTGAATTTAAAGTAAATAAAATAAATAAAATATTTTAATAAAATTAAAAAATAAATATTAAATAAAAATTTTAAACAAATAATAAAATCAATGCTGGTGGCATCACGATTCTGGATTTGAAACCATCTTACAAAGCTGTAATCATCAAGCTAGTATTGTACTGGCACAAAAATGGTTACATAATCAATGGACCAGAACATAGAACCCAGACATGGACCCTCAACTCAATGGGCAAACTCAATCTTTGGCAAGGTAGGATGTAATATCTACGGGGGGGGAGGGTTGAGGCAGTCTCTTTCAACAAATGGTGTTGGGAAAAATGGACAGCCACATGCAGAAGAATGAAACTGAACATTTTCTTACCCTATACACTATACACTATATACACTACCCTATACACAAAAATAAACTCAAAATGGATTAAATACCTAACAGTGAGACAGGAATCCATCAAACTCCTAGAGGAAAATACAGGCAGCAACCTCTTTGACTTTGGTCATAGCAACTTGTTGCATGTCATGTCTTCAAAGACAAGGGAAACAAATACAAAAATGAAGAGAAAAAGCTTTTGAACAGAAAAAGGCAAAATTAACAAAAACAAAAGAGAACCTACAAAATGGGGAGAGAGATTTATATTTGCCAGTATCTTAATGTATAATGGGCTAGCATGCAAAATGTACAAAGAACTTATCAAATAAAAAACAAATAATCCAGCCAAGAAATGGTCAGAAACCATGAAAAGACATTTCTCCAAAGACATACAAATGACCAACAGACACATAAAAAAAATCCTTCACATCAGGGGAATTCAAATCAAGACCCCAAAGAGATAACACCACCCATCAGTCAGAATGGCTACAATTAAGACACGAAATGAGAGATAATGACAAAGGGGGAATCTCTTACAGTACTGGTGGGATTGCAAGCTAGTACAGTCACTCTGGAAAACGGTACGTAGTTTCATCAAGAAGTTAAAAATAAGGATACCTTGGTGGCTCAGTCAGGTAAGAAGTTAAAAAATTGAGCTATCTTATGACAAAGCAATTGCACTCCTAGGTATTTATGCAAAGGTTACAAATATAGTGATGGGAAGGGGCACTTACACCTCAATATTTATAGTAGCAATATACACAGTAGCTGAACTATGGAAATAGTCCATATATCCATCAACAGATGAATGCATAAAATATGAATAAAATGTTATATATTACACAGCCATCAAAAGAGTGGAATCTTAATCATTGCTTGACTAGCGGGTATTACGATAAGTGAATTAAGTCAGCCAGAGGAAGACAATTATCATTTGGTTTCATTCATATGTGGAATTTAAGAAAAAAGGAGGATCACAGGGGAATAGAGGGAATAATAAAATAAGACTTAATCAGAGAGAGAGAGAGAGAGAGACAAATGATAAAAGACTTAACTATATTAAACAAGCTGAGGGTTGCTGGAGGGGAGGTGGGTGTGGGATGAGTTAACTGTGTGATGGGCATTAAGGAAGCACTTAGGGAATTAAGTCATTGAGGAAGGAAGGCAGTTGCTGTAAGGAGTACTGGTGATTATGGGCAATGTATGAGTCATTAAACTCTAACTTTGAAACAAATAATACACTATATGTTAATTAATTGAATTAAAAAAAAAAAGAACCAGGAAAATCAAACCTTGAATGAGATAGAAAATTTACTGCCACTACCACTAGGGTTACTCAGTTGCTGAAATTAGAGAACAAATATTTTCAGGCAAGAATCATAAAATCAATCTGATGAGCAGGTATAGATGTTCTTGGAAAAAATGGAACTAATAGAAAAGCAGAACTTGAATAGACTTCATCAAAACACACTAAATAGAAATTAGAACTGAAAATATAATAGAGGAAATTAGTAAAGAACCTTCTCTGATCAAACTCAAGAATAGAAAACACTGGTTATTTATTTATTTTTTTTTTGAAAGCACAAATGAACTACATTCTTTCTGCATAATTCCCTTCCCCATGAGTAGACTCCTAAGGATGTCACTAGGGGGTGCTGTGGACCTTCCCAGAGCTGGTAAGGCCTGAAACCAACTGGAATGGTTCCACCTGACTGGGCCCTGCATTCCTGTTCACTCCCTGAGTGAGAGGTGACAGCAGCTTCTTCCTCCTAGGGGACAAACTCAGAGCCCTTCCTCCCAGGGGACAAACTCAGAATTCTCCCAAGAGGAGGTCTATGCAGACCTTCTTTTGGGAGAGAAGCTATTAGCTGATCTGAGGTCCCAGATTCCAATGACACTGTGGGCTCATATTTGCATAATGCACCATCATTACCACCCTTTTGTCCTTGGAGATCAGGAAGAGACAAAGGACACATGCCAGACCAGTATCAGATGTAAGGCCAGGGAGACTATGGAAAGTCCACACCATGATCTAGACTCTTCTCCTCCTCTTCTTCCTTCTTACTCACTGCCCAGGTTCATGGAAATTTCAAAAGCCAGCCTTTGGAGAGATACTTCCACATTTATTCTTCATTCCTAACATGTGTCTATTTCCATTTCAAGGACAAGTTATTTCTCAGGATGTGGTGACTCAGGAGCCCTCACTGACCATTTCCTCACTCTCACCTGTGGCTCCATCACTGGAGTAGTCACCAATGCTCACTATCCATACTGGTTCCAGCAGAAGCCTGGCCAAGTCCCCGGGGAATTGATTTAGGATACAAGCAATAAACACTCCTGGAACCCCACCAATTTCTCAGGTTTTCTCCTTGGGGGGAATCTATCCTGAACCTCACTGGTGTCCAGCCCTAGGGCAAGGGACAGTACCACTGGGGGCTACTATTATAATGGTGCTTGGTGCAGGGGGAGACCCAGATGAAGAAGGAAAATCTAAACTTTTTTTCACCAAGTCTGTGTACAACTATGATCATGTCATATTGGCACCCCATGACCAGACACCTGACTTCCAGGATAATCTACATGTTAAACATCCACACAGATATGTGGATGAGATGGGTCTGAATGTTTATAATTTTTTATCCATTTTAGAATATATTTTTAATATTTTACCAAAATATTAAACATATACATATTTTAACTCAGTATTATATTTTTTAAAAGTACATATTAAATAAATTTATCTAAGACACTTAATAATGAATATTCAAGTATGTCCAGTTCAGAGTCATTCATAGTGAAAAATAATTGAAATCAACATGAATTGTTCTCATTGGAAAAATAGACAAATTATACCAAATCTTCCTATGGAATAAAGATGAACTATGAATCAAAATGAGACAGATCTGGGGTGCCTGGGTAGCTTAGTGGGTTAAGCCTTTGCCCTCAGCTCAGGTCATGATCTCAGGGTCCTGGGATCAAGCCCCGCTTCAGGCCTTCTGCTCAGCAGAGGGCCTTCTTCCCACTCCCCTTCTGCCTGCCTATCTGCTCACTTGTGATCTCTCTCTCTCTCTCTGTCAAATTAAAAACAAAAACAAAAAACAAAACAAAACAAAACAAAAAAAACACTTCAAAATGAGACAGATCTATATGTATTGCTAAACAAAGATCACCAATTAAATATTATGTGGAAATGCTGGTCATGGAAAAATGGAACACAAAAAGCAAAATCTTGTTATGTAATGCTAATAATAATATATATTGTTATAGAATTATAAATGTATTGATATATTTTATATATAATGTAAGCATGCATATATGTATATAATATATAAAATTATATATTATATATTAAATATATAAATCCATATATATAGCATTATCTATTTATACATACTTTATATATGTATATATACATACATATGTGTATGTATATATATATTACTACAACACATGCTTTAAAGTATGAACAATTATCCATTTGGAAAAAGAAGTGGAATAGAAGAACAGATTTTCAGTGGACAGCATCATATTAATTTTATAGATCACTTATAGAAATGTTATTAAATATCAGTCTTTGTCTTAGATAATGTACAACATTTGAGGAATGCATCTTAAATATATCAGAGTTAATACAAATTAATTTTTATAAAGATATAATAATTATTAAAGCATAATTTAGATACCACAGAAATAATCAAAAACAAGAAACATGTGCTTGAGAGAATATTTGCATGATAAAGACAGATATAAGGACAAAATATATGCCGTGAGAGCTGGTGCACCCAACAGGATATCCTGACAACAACAATAACCAAATAAGTCAACATGTAAGGGTAATTCAGGTAGAGTTATCTCGAAGGTGGAATCAATGAGCTTCTCTGTTGGTCTTAAGCCTTAAGCTTTATTCAAGTGAATTACATCCCATTAATGAAACCAGGGACAAAACAGAAGCAAAGTCAGATTATCAGGTACTCCTAAAATATCTCATAACATAAATATTACCCTTATATGTCTATCTGAGGGCATTGATGCCCTAGAAAAATGAATGGTTCAATACCAAAGGTGACCTGATCATTCTAGTGCCCTGGATGTTCACATCAGAAAAGTCCACCTGAAAGTTCAGAATGTCCTTCCAGGTCTGCTGGGGAGTGTGACATGGGCTGGGGGGGCATGGTGTCTGATGTCAGCAGAGGAAACTGTTGGGCTGCTCTTGAGAGATCAGTGGTTTACCTTTTGGTCAGGAAGACCAGGAAAATCTATCACTGGTCCTTGCACATTCAGGAAGCAGAGTCCTCACTGTGGGTGACTATGCCCACCCAGAAGCAACATGAGCCCTCAGAACTGAATCACACACGCCTCATGTTTTAATTCCAATATGTCAATCATATTTATAACTCATCCTGAGAGAAAGAACCAACTCTGAGCCTCAACAACCCCCTTCATCCTCCTGCCAGTTCTCCTAACTACCAGTCTCTTCTCTGACTTGTAGGTCCTTCTAATCATCAGTAGAACACAAAGGGGAAGGGATTTGAAAATGATAGTCACATCCAGTTGTTTACACAGTGTCTTTTTTTTAAATTTCACTGTTTTCCTTTTTAAATAAACAGCATTCTCAATGTGGGGCTCTAAATCACAACCTTGAGATAACCATTGTGTGTTTTATCACCCGAGCCAGTCAGGTACACAGTATCTGTTTCATTTCTGATCATGAGTCACACTTGTCTCTATTTGTTATACCCAAGGTAGACAGTTGTTTTAGAATTTCATGGTGACTCTCTGACTTTTCCTCCTCAAAGCCTACAGTTACATTGAAGGACTTTATGGATTAGACATCTTAGAACAGACAATGTTGGTCTCTTCAACCCTGAGGGTCACTTGGTATATGCAACATGAAGCCTGCTATGCTTCTCCATGTTTGCCAGTAAAAGGTTTAAGGGCTAAGTCAGAGGAAACCCTTTTCCTTCACTCCCAAAATGAGTCCTCTGAGATTCCTAGGGGACTCACTGTTGGAGGCGTGACCACTAAGATCCAACAAGGAGACGTTCAAGGATGTCACTGGGGAGAGCAGAAGGTGTTCTTAGACCTGGGATGGATTTTAAATGAACTAGAAGCAAGGATAAGATTTGGAGAATACACCTATGTCCTCTATCTCAGCCTTTCCGAGAGGAGACTTGGCTGAAGTCACCTGGTATGTGAGGGAGTGGACTAGGCAAATGATGTCATCCCTGTCACTGAGTATTCCGGTCATCCTGCAATTTTTGGTTTGTGTGAGTTCCCAGCTTATGCTTCTTTCAAATTCTCCTGCATGGGACAGCAGGGTGACCCTGGGGAAGGAAGAGAGGGGAAGTTGATTTGCATTAAGCAATTAATGGGTCAGAGAGGCATGAAAATGCCCAGGGACACCATACTGTAGCCCAGGACCCTGAGGAGCCTGCATCCTGTGAGAGTCCCCACCATGACCTGGACTGTGCTTCTTCTTGGGAACCTCACTTACGGCTCAGGTCAGGGGAGGGTACTCTTCATCCTTGAAGAGCACCTAAAATCAAGGTCTTGGGGTGACCCTTGTCTCCAATAATAAAACTTGTTTCTCCTTTTGGTTTTAGGACCGGATTCTCAGAATGTGGTGACTCAGGAGCCATCAATGACCATTTCCTCAGGAGGGACAGTCACACTTCCTGTGCCCTTAGTTCTGGCTCAGTCTCTACAGGTCACTACCCAAGCTGGTACCAGCAGACCGCAGGCCAGGCTCCTCACAGGATTATCTGCAGCACAAATAGCCATCCCTCAGTTGTCCCTGATCGCTTCTCTGGATCCATTTCTGGGAACAAAGCCGCCCTTACCATCACAGGGGCCCAGTCTGAGGATGAGGCTGACTATTACTGTATTCTGTATTTTAGTGGTTATACTCACACAGTGATTTAAATCAATGGGGAAGTGCATCCAGAGCCTCCTCATGGGTCAGAACTGCTCAGTCTTAGAGGCAGGAGAGAAAGTGAGGGGAAATAGTCAACAACATCATGGGAAGGGAGGCTCCCTGGCCCCATTATCCTCTCCAGTGGCTCCTGGTCATATGCCCCATTCTCAACTTTACCAGGGTGTGTCCATTGCTCCAGTGTGACCCCAAAAGTCCAGGCTTCACCCCTCCTACTCTATTTATAGTCATGGGGAGGGGGTTCACATCCAAAATATATCCAGAAATAGGGAGATTCAGTGAGCTCACTGCTCCTTGTGAGATACTTCTTATTCAAATGACATTAACTATCATGTCCTCATTCAGTAATTTGATGATGGAGACCAAATCATATGAAACATCTCTTCATCTGGATAGACATGAGGTGGATCCATAGCCCATGTGCTGTTCTGTTCCACATGCCAGATGCTTCTAGTCAGTGGGCTGTGAAGATGATGAAGGAGAAGAAACATTTGGAACAGTCCTTTGTAAATCCTATCTGAGAGAGTTTATTCTCTTCTGATATCAATGCTCCACAATTTTTATTTCTTCTAATTTGGGTCATCACTTAATTAACTATGGCAGTGTTTACTTTATTAATAGTGTAATTTTAAAACTCCTTGAAAAGTCAATAACAAATATGTGACATATTTGTAAAATTGCCATCATTTTTTCTTAATTTGGAAAGCATGTGCTCTTTGAGAAATTAGAACATCTCTCTATATGAGGAAGTCAGGTCACAGCAAGGCCATATAGCCTATCGATGTTTGTGGACTGACAGTGAGCTGAATGTTAGTCCTGCCCCAACATCATTTCCAGCCAGAGCCAAGGTTTGGCCAGTTGACAGTAGGGGGCGCTGAGTGCATTTCCCAGTTTCTGCTCAGTGAGGGCTCCCTGCTCTGTAATCCCCCAAAGTCACCAGGCTGAGGAATTAGCATCTGTGTGTACTGCTGTGGACATAGCAAATGTAGCCCAGCTGGCTGGGCAGGGGGTCATGCTCACTGATCTGTGGCTCCAGATCCCAGCAGCTGCTTCCTGCCTGGTGCCTCCCAGAGGAGAAACTCTGAGGTTCATCCTCAGGCTCTGATCTAAGAACCAAGGATATAACAGATTCTCCAGGAGGAGAAATTTCATGTAAGTAGTCCTCCCCTTTTGGTCACTGGAGAAGACAAAAGAGGCCTGGCCACTCAGCCCCAGCTTGGCCCTCAGACACCTCTGTCCCCAAGGCCTGGACTTCTGTCCTCATCATGCTCCCTTCTCACTGCTCATGCACAGAGAGGCCTCAGAGAACTGAGCTTGACATGTGTCATAATCAGATGACAAAAAGGGACAAGAAAATGATGTGATCCTCAGAGGGACCTGCTGGTGAAGGATCACTGGGGATGGAGCTGGAGTCAGAGGGAGATCCTGTAGCTATAGGTCTGATCCCTGGAAGGAGACATGGAAGGGAGGCTCAGGTAGGAAGAGCCTGGGACCACAGGTCTGTGCATGTCAATAGGGATGGGGAAGGTCCTGGCACCTGAGGGGAATTTATGGAGCCTTCTTCCCTCAGGGAAAGCCAGACTTAGTGATCCCTGAGTTCACAATTGCCTGTAACCAACAAAGGAGCAGTGGGGCTGTCAGTTACCTAGAGTCCTACCTGTAGGATTTCCTGGGAAAGAGAACTGAGACCTTCACTTCCAGGGCCACTACAACTGACCTTTGCTACTGTCTGCCATCCTCAGGACAAGGGCTGTACTGTCCTTCATCTGCCTCCTCTTCCACATGGACTCCAAATTATATGAAGCTGAGGTGTCTCAGGGCATTAGAGGCTTTGCCCCTTGCAGATCTCTGCAGGCACAGAGACCAGTGCCTCTGCCACAAGCCACCTGCTGGAGAGGGAAGGGAGTTTGGGAGAGCCACACCTCTATACAGTCAGGTAAGGGGCCACAATGAAGTCCTAAGAGCTTGGAGTATCAATCACTGCAGCCCTTCTTGTCTCTGAATTATTATACATTTTCCACACTTTCACACCATGATCACCATGTGACACAGGACAACACACATGTCACCTGCCCCCCACCTGCTCTCTCACCTGATCTCACCCATGTAAGTTAGGGCATCCCCATCTCTGTGGGTATCGGTCTCCAACCACTTGATGCTCTGGAACACCCCTCCCTCTCCCACAGCCTAAGGTACAGTCAGTCACCTCCTTGTGTCCCATCTGAGGACATGTGACTTTTCCCTCTTTCCTCTGTTCTCATCTTCCTCCAGGGGGGACCTGGGGTCCCCATTTGAGTCTGGATCCATGGATTCCTCCACTAATACAGGAATTCTTCTCTGCAGTCTGAGGATGAGGCTGACTATTACTGCACTGTAGGTCACTGGACTGGGTGCAGCTATACTCACTCACAGTGTCTCAGACAATGAGGCAGTGAGACAAAACCCCTGGGCTCAGAGAATATGGCTTATTTTCAGTGAGAACATTAAGTAGAGGCACATGTGTCCTTTTCTCAGGGTCCTGATCCTAGTCTGTGCTGACTCAGCAGTCCTCAGTGTCTGGAGCCCTGAGTCAGAGGGTCACCATCTCCTGCCCTAGTATCTCCAGATTAGGTATGGTTTCCTTTGAACTGATATGAACTGCTCCCAGGAATGACCCCAAACACCTCCTCCATGGTAATTACTATTACCATTCACTCTCAGTGGACAGAGATCCATTCTCTGTCTCCAAGTCTGGCAGGCTGGGCTCCCTCATTATCAGTGGACTCAAGGCTGATTTTTACAGCTTGGTGTGGGTCAAGTTTCTCAGTGCTAACATGCTTCTCTTGCCCATGGGAAACTGAGTCATATTCCTAGTTACTCCTCTGCCAAAAGCATGAACCACACAGGACCTGGCTACTCAGCTCTGGCTGTGATTTTTTTTTTTTTTTTTTTTTTTTTTTTGGACACTCTGGGCCTTTGTCCATCTAGGGACACTGTCTGGCAGTGAGGTTCTTTCTCTACCTTCTAACCTCAGAGCCAGTCAGGCCAGCCCATTCCTACACAAAGAGTCTCAAAGGAAATAGAAATTCCCTGTCCTCAGGAATTGGGACAGTTTCCTTTTCAGCTCACGTACATTCAATAATTTTCTTTTGATTTGTCAAGAAATGAAAGTTTCTCTGGGCTCTGAGTCTCTCTTTGGGCCTCAGCACCATCCTTGCCTGGCTTGGTGGGTAGGTCAGCTCTGTTTGCATTTGGAACCAAGATTACCTTAGCTATAACCAGATGGCCAGTTTGTTCATTTTCTGATGTTTGCAGGAAATAGTTAAAATGATTCCAAAGTAAAAATGTTAAAATATAAACAAAGAAAAGAAACTAAGAAAACAAAACAAAACAAAACAAAATGATAACATTCTAGAGAAACAACTGCAGATGAATGTTTACAGAACTTATTCATAACACTAAGCATGAAAGCAACCAAAAATTTGCACACTGATTTTTATACCAGTTTTTATATAATGACTAAGACTTGAGGTAACAAAGATGCCCTCTAGTATGTTGTATATTCGTTCACTGGGATCTTAATCAAAATTTAAAACTAAGTAACTCTTGAGTCAAAAAATATACATGGATTCTAAATACATATTTCTCAGGGAAGAAGAACATATAAAAGGTTCATTCTTATTATTGTTATTATATTGCATTTTGGAAGAGCAGGAATCTAGAAGTGTTAGAAAGATTAGTGATTGACAGGAGGTAGAGGAAGGTGGAAAAAGAGGGTGAATGTGTGAAGCACAGTAATTGTATTTATGGTGGTGTCACTCTTGTACATGACACTGTGATGATGAGAGAGAGAGAATACCAAGCAGACTTTAATGACCCTGAGTTCATGATCTGAGCTAAAATCAAATGCCAGACACTCAACTAACTGGGCCACCTAACACCACTCTATTTTATATTGTTTTGGTTCCAGTTTCCAGGCCCTGCAGACACATCCATCCATTATTTTGGGGTGTGAGATCCAGAGATTTCTCATCTACAGCAGAAGAAGCAGCAGTGAAGTGACGACTATTATGGCCTGGCAACAAAAGCAACCAGATTGAAGCCCTGGAAACATATAAGAAACATTACCTGGACCTGGGAATTTTTGTTTCATTTTCCTCCCAATTAGAATCTCTGGCTTCAGGTCTATCAAGGAATGAATACAGAAGGTCTCTTATTTCCTGTCCTAAGATGAAGCTGACCTCTGAGAGCAGGCAAGGGACAATGTGGCCACAGTGTTTCATATGTGTGAGAAATCGAGATGCAGTCTCACTCCACTCTCTGTGAGCCCTTCACTCTCTGGACATGTACTGCACCTAACTACATGTCTCTCAATATATGCCCCCAAATCTAGTCTTTGCCAACAACACTTTGTGATACTGTCTCACAGTGGCAGAAATTCCTTGATGCCAGTGTGGGTATAGGAGCTGCTTAAGGATTTGACAAGAAGATACAGGATCTGATAAATTTAATGAAGAAAACTCCAGATGCCTCAGTGATCATGAATGAGGAGGAGGGTGGAAGGAGGTCAGTGGGAACAGCTGCAGCTATTGGAGGAGATTGGGCTGACTTAGCAAGTTTGGGAAGGAAGGAGATACTGAAGAATAGAGTGTGATTTTAAGACTGCCTTTAAGAACTAGATGGGATGTGAGTGAGCTCTTGGGGAGAAGCTTTGTGGATAAGGATATAAAGATAAGTCCCCTGCTCACCCCTATGTGCAAAGTATCAGCAGCCTTCTGCTTACTCTGTGTTGCCATGGGGGCATTCCTCTCCAGGTTACAAGGCCAGAGGAGGGGGAAAGATCTTGCTGGGCTCTTTCAGATAGTTATCCAAGATTTCCTTTCTCATGACTCTCTTTTCCCATGCTGATTTCCACATAGGGATAAAATGCCTCAGCAGTCCCACATAACACATCCTCACAACAAGTTCTACAGTATGAAAGAGCTGTCTTCCTGGACCCATTGAGTTGGAATCCCAGCCTTCTGGAGGACTCAACCCGAAAACCCACAACTTCTACTTTGATATCACCATGGTGATATCAGAAAGGTAACTCTCTGATTTCTTGGGTGAAACACAAAGCTCATCCCTGCAGTTGGACCTGGGGTCAATCACATGTTGACATGCCTTGGAGATGTGGGCCCAGATAGGAGAGGGAAAGGTCAGAATGTTTGCTCAAGGGTCCTCATCATAGACATCACTCAGCACTCCACCAACCCTGCCCTCTGCCGTCATCATTACTTCATGTTTGTCTCATGCACTGAGAACTAGCCAGGGGACAGGGACCATGTGTTGCTTTTTCAAAAGGTGTATTTCTTACTCCCAGACATTGTTTTTTAATTGAATAGGATGATTTATTTTTAATTTTTTTATTTTCAAAAATGTTTTTAATAAGGTGTTAGAACTAAAAGTCTGGACAATAGGAGAGCAATGGTGGATTACAACAAAATACATTTTGTTTAGTATATTTGGTATATTGATTTGAAAAGAAGTTTTGAATATTGATTAAACCTAGACCTTGTTTAAAAAGATTCAAGATTAATTTCATATTAAAACATAAGCATATTCCTTGACATTTATTCTAAAGAAATGAAAACACTATGTTCACACAAACATCTGTCCACAAATATTTATAGCAACATTTTTTTTTCTTGTACTAAAACAAAACACAAAATAACCCAACATCCTTCAAGGGATGAATAAATAAACAAAATCTGGGACAGCCATAAAATAGAGTACTCAACTTTAAAAAGAAACAAACTAGGGATGCCTGGGTGGCTCAGTTGGTTAAGAAGCTGCCTTTATCTCGGGTCATGATCCCAATGTCCTGGGATCGAGTCCCACATCGGGTTCCTTGCTCAGCAGGGAGCCTGCTTCTCCCTCTGCCTCTGCCTGCCACTCTCTTTGCCTCTGCTCACTCTCTCTGTCAAATAAATAAATAAAATCTTTAAAAAAATAAAAAGAAACAAACTATACAATCACAGAAATTCTGGGTGCAGAATGAAAAAAAACTATCAAAATTTACACACTGTATGATTCCATTTAGATAACATTATTGTAATAAAATAATTTTAGAGATGCAGATTAGTGGTAGCCAGTGGTGGGCTTGAAGGTAAAACTACCATAAAGAGGTAGTTTGAATCAGTTCCTTCATGGATATGGCAGCTCTGTATCTTTCCTGGTGTTAATTACCCAAGCCTATGAATGTGATATATGTAACAGAAATATATACATACATATAAAAATGAATTATGCAAAACTGGTGAAATACACAGGCTGCTAAATATGTACAGATCAATTCCAGTTTGGGGTTTTCAATAATGTGCTGTAGTTATGTAAAATATTACCATTAGAGAAAACTGGGTGATAGGTACATGGATATCTTTATCTCATTTTTGCAGTGCAATGAGTCTATAATTATTTCAAAATATAAAGCTGAAAAAAACAAGAAATAGACAAAAATTTAAATATAGCCCCTAAAAGAATATAATTTATAAATGCCAAACCAGTAAAGGGCAAAATGCAATGATCTAACAAATAGCAAGAAAGATGAAAAAAAAATAATAATCAAAGAGCAAAAAAAAATTGGAAAAGACAAAATAAAAATAGAATATTTTATTCTAGAAATAATAGTCTAATTAGACTAATAGAAATTAGTCTAAACTCTTCAATAATATCATGCATGAAAATAAGTTACATTCAACTATTAAAGAAAGAGAGTATCACAAGTAACAAGATCCAACTTATGTTACTTGTAACAGGACTACCTAAAATTAAATGGCACAAGAATGTTGAAAAAAATAAGATGCCTCAAGTAATCACACAAAATAAAATAGTTGTTGAATTATTAAAATCAAGGAGGAAAAGTTTGTCCAAATGTATATGTGCTTCTGAACTGAGGATGAAAAGAATGTCCAAATAGACAAAGATACCAAATGATATGTTTCCCAAATATTTATACATCTTACATCATATATATGTATTAAAAAAACCTAATATAATTTCAGAAATGTCAACAAATGATAACTTGTTCAACATACTTGATAACTTCATATAACTCTTTAGAAACACTTTAGACCAAATGCCTAAGAAACAAGAAATGCACTGAAGTTCTGAATAACATAATTAACAAATGACCTGACTGCTTTATGCTTTCAATAAGTAGAATAAAACTTCTAACCATATACTAAAAGAATATTGATAAAATTTGACTTCCTAATTAACCATGATGGCATTCTCAAGAACTACTGGAATATTCAAATTCAGTAAAGCTGCAGGATATAAAATTAATATTCAGAAATCAGTAGTGTTTCTATACATTAATAACAAAGTTGCAAAAAGAGACATTTAAAAACAATACCATTTACAATTGCACCAAAAATAATAGAATACCTATGAATCAACTCAAAGAAGTGCAAGTCTTGTACTCTGAAAACCATAAAAGCCTGATGAAGGAAAATGAAGATGGCACAAACAAATGAGAAGATATTCCATGCCCAAGAACATTTTTATTAATTATATCATAAAAGTCATTATTCAATCCCTGATCACAATACATTACTTAGAAAACAACAATACAAGTGAAAATTAGAATTTAAGTACCTGGAAATTTTATAATTCAAATAATAAATAAAAGAATTACAAACTTAAAATTGAATGAAACTAGCATCACTCTTTCCAAACCTTAGGTTATATTCAAAGTGATACTCAAAATAAAACTTAGAACCCTAACTGCATTTAGGTTAAAACAAAAAAGACTGAAAATATGTACTTATTTATAACACAAGTCAGAAAAAATAAAGAAAAAGACTATCGTAAAGATAAAAACAATGAGCTAACAAAATTTTTAAAAACATATTTTCAAATAAATGACTGAATAGACAAAAATAAACAGAAAAGATATAGATGTAGTGAAAAGAAGGGCCTTCTGTATCTCAATGTTCATAGCAGCAATGGCCACAGTCGCCAAACTGTGGAAAGAACCAAGATGCTCTTCAACGGACATATGGATAAGGAAGATGTGGTCCATATACACCATGGAGTATTTTGCCTTCATCAGAAAGGATGAATACCCAACTTTTGTATCAACATGGACAGTACTGGAAGAGATTATGCTAAGTGAAATAAGTAAAGCAGAAAGAGTCAATTATCATATGGTTTCACTTATTTGTGGAGCATAAGAAATAACACAGAGGACATGGGGAGATGAAGAGGAGAAGGGAGTTGAGGGAAATTGGAGGGGGAGATGAACCATGAGAGACTGTGCACTCTGAAAAACAATCTGAGGGTTTTGAAGGAGCGGGGGGTGGGAAGTTGGGGAAGCCTGGTGGTGGGTATTATGGAGGGCACATATTGCATGGAGCACTGGGTGGTACATAAACAATGAATTCTGGTACAGTGAAAAGAAGTTAAAAAATTAAAAATTAAAAGAAATAATCAGAAAAGAAAGGAAAGAAAACACAGGCCACTATCAGGAATGAAATAAAAGGAGAACTGACTACAGGTTGAAAACGCCTTTAAGTATTATAAAAGAAATAATGAAAAATATTATTAAATATTGAAATAACTTTAAAGTACTGTAAAATTAGTTAAGAGAAGACTTCAACAGCCATGTCTAAGGCATACCTAAAGCCAGGAATATAAACTAATATAGTATGTTTGGTACGTTTGGCGTGTATTTTGGTCATCTTAATTTCTTTTTAAATGCTCATACTGTATTACACATTAATTCTATTTCTAAGTGTTTTTTTTATTTCAAAAAATATATAAAACACTCTCAGATGAGAAGGCTATGGGAAAGCCGATGTATTCATGAATTGATCACTCTAATATATTTATTACAAGTCTTGTGGAAAATAACCTAATATTACATTTTAAGGTCAAACATTCCCATATTCATGGGAATTTATCCTTATAAAATAGACAAAAAAAGAGCTATACATAAACTGTTCATCAAATAATATTTACAAATACTAGAAAGCCACAAATATCAATCAGTAGGTGAATTCTGACTTAATTACAATGCAGCCACTCACTGAAATTCTAAAATGTGATCCAGAAATGAAAGGCTGTCTATTCTTCCTTCCTTCCTTCCTTCCTTCCTTTATTTCTTTATTTATTTCTCTTTCTTTTTATTAACATATAATGTATTATTAGCCCCAGGGGTACAAGTCTGTGAATTGCCAGGTTTATACACTTCACAGCACTCACCAAAAAACATACCCTTCCCAATGTCCATAACCGAACCATCCTCCCCCTATCCCCCTCCCCCCAGTAACCCTCCATTTGTTTTGAGAGATTAAGGGTCTCTTATGATTTGTCTCCCTCCTGATCCCTTCTTGTTTCATTTTTTTCTTTCCCTACCCCCGAACTCCCCACGTTGCCTCTCAAATTCTTCATATCAGGGAGATCATATGAAAATTGTTTTCCTCTGATTGACTTATTTCCGTAAGCTTAATACCCTCTAGTTCCATCCATGTCATTGCAAGGGCAATATTTCATTTCTTTTGATGGCTGTGTAGTATCCCGTTGTGTGTGTGTGTGTGTGTGTGTGTGTGTGTGTGTGTGTGTGTGTGTACCACTTTTTCTTTATCCATTCAAGATGGATCTTCTTTATCCAATCAAGACGTTAATGGGCATCTAGGTTATTTCCATAGTTTGGCTATTGTGGACATTGCTGCTATAAACATTCAGGTGCACATGCCCCTTCAGATCACTACATTTGTATCTTTAGGGTAAATATCCAGTAGTGCGATTGCTGGGTGATAGGGTAGCTCTATTTTCAACTTTTTGAGAAAGTTCCATGCTGTTTTCCAGAGTGGTTGCACCTACTTGCATTCCCACCAACAGTGTAGGAGCGTTCCCCTTTCTCCGCATCCTCGCCAACATCTGTCATTTCCTGACTTGTTAATTTCAGCCATTCTGACTGGTATGAGGTGGTATCTCATTGTGGTTTTGATTTGTATTTCTCTGATGTGGGAAAAGTGATGTGGCGCACTTTTTCATGTGTTTGTTGACCATTTGGATGTCTTCTATCAGATATGTCTGTTCATGTCCTCTGCCCATTTCTTCGTTGGATTATTTGTTCTTTGGGTGTTGAGTTTGATAAGTTCTTTATAGATTTTGGAAATTTAGCCCTTTATCTGAATTGTCGTTTGCAAATGTGTTCTCCCAGTCTGTCAGTTGTCTTTTTTTTTTTTAACTGTTTCATTTGCTATGAAAATCTTTTGATCTTGATGAAGTACCAATAGTTCGATTTTGCCCTTGCTTCCCTTGCCTTTGGCAATGTTTCTAGGAAGAGGTTGCTGTGGCTGAGGTCAAAGAGGTTGGTTGCTGCCTGTGTTCTCCTCAAGGATTTTGATGGATTCCTTTCTCATATTGAGGTCCTTCGTCCATTTTGAGTCTATTTTTGTGTGTGGTATAAGGAAATGGTCCAGTTTCATTTTTCTGCATGTGGCTGTCCAATTTTTCCAACACCATTTGTTGAAGAGACTGTCTTTTTTCTACTGGACATTCTTTCCTGCTTTGTTAAAGATGAGCTGACCATAGAGTTGAGGGTCTATTTCTGGGATCACTATTCAGTTCCTATTCTGTTCCACTGATATATGTGTCTGTTTTTGTGTCAGTACCATACATCTTGATGATGATAGCTTTGTAATAGAGCTTGAAGTCTGGAATTGTGATATCACCAGCTTTGGCTTTCTTTTTCAACATTCTTCTGGCTATTTGATGTCTTTTCTGGTTCCATATAGATTTTAGGATTATTTGTTCTATTTCTTTGAAAAAATGGGTGGTATTTTGATAGGGATTGCATTAAACATATAAATTGCTTTAGGTAGCATAGACATTTTCAGAGTGCTTGTTTTTCCAATCCATGAGCATGGAACATTTTTTCCACTTACCCATTTTCTCCTCAATTTCCTTCACGAGTACTCCATAGTTTTCTGAGCACAGATTCTTTGCCTCTTTGATTATGTTTATTCCTAGGTATCCCATGGTTTTGGGTGCAGGTATAAATGGGATTGACTCCTTAATTTCTTCTTTTGTCTTATTGTTAGTGTAGAGAACTCAACTGATTTCTGTGCCTTGATTTTATATCCTGATATGTTACTGAATTCCTGTACAAGTTCTAGCAGATTTGGAGTTGAGTGTTTTGGATTTTCCACATAAAGTATCATATCATATGCAAAGAGTGATAGTTTGACTTCTTTGCTGATTTGGATGCCTTTAATTTCTTTTTGTTCTCTGATTGCCGGGGCTAGGACTTCTAGTACTATGTTGAATAGCAGTGGTGATAATGGACATCCCTGCCATGTTCGTGATCTTAGAAGAAAAGCTCTCAGTTTTTCTCCATTGAGAATGATATTCCCTATGGGTTTTTCAGAAATGGCTTTGATGATATTGAAGTACGTACCCTCCATCCCTACACTTTGAAGAGTTTTGATCAGGAACGGATGCTGCACTTTGTCAGATGCTTTTTCAGCATCTATTGAGAGTATCATATGGTTCTTATTCTTTCTTTTATTAATGTATTGTATCACATTGATTAATTTGTGGATGTTGAACCAACCTTGCAGCCCAGGAAGAAATCCCACTTGGTCATGGTGAATAACCCTTTTAATATACTGTTGGATCCTATTGGCTAGTATTTTGGTGAGAATTTTCTCATTTGTGTTCATCAAGGATATAGGTCTGTAATTCTCTTTTTTGATGAGATTTTTGTCTGGTTTTGGGTTCAAGGTAATGCTGGCCTCATAAACTGAGTGGACATTTTCCTTCCATTTCAATTTTTTGTAACAGTTTCAGGAGAATAGGAAATAATTCTTCCTTAAATGCATGATATAATTCCCCTGGGAAGCCGTCTGGCCCTGGGCTCTTGTTTGTTGGGAGATTTTTGATGACCGATTCAAACTTCTTACTGGTTATAGGTCTGTACTGGTTTTCTATTTCTTTCTGCCTCAGTTGTGATAGTTTATATGCCTCTAGGAATGGATGCATTCCTAGGTTGACAAAATTGCTGGTATATAGTTGTTTAGTTGTTCATAATATGTTCTTATAATTCTTTGTATTTCTTTGGTGTTGGTTGTGATCTCTCCTCTTTCACTCATGATTTTATTTATTTGGGTCCTTTCTCTTTTCCTTTTGAAAAATCTGGCCAGGGGGTTATTAATCTTATTACTTCTTTCAAAGAACCAACTCCTAGTTTCATTGATTTTTTTCTATTGTTTGTTTCTATTTCATTGATTTCTGCTCTGATCTTTATCATTTCTCTTCTCTTGCTGGGTTTAGGCTTTCTTTGCTGCTCTTTCTCCAACTCTTTTAGGTGTAGGGTTAGGTTCTGTATTTGAGACCTTTCTTGATTCTTCAGAAAGGCTTGTATCACTATATATTTTCCTCTCAGGGCTGCCTTTGACGTGTCTCACAGATTTTGAACCATTTTGTTTTCATTATCATTTGATTCCATGATTTTTTTTTCAGTTCTTCCTGAATTTCCTGTTTGACCCATTTATTCCTTAGTAGGATGCTCTTTAGCCTCTACGTATTTGTGTTCTTTCCAAATTTCCTCTTGTATTGAGTTCTAGCTTCAGAGCATTGTGATCTGGAAATATGCAGGGAATTATCCCAGTCTTTTGGTACTGGTTGAGACTTCATTTGGGACCCAGGATGTGATCTATTCTGGAGAATGTTCCATGTGCACTAGAGAATAATGTATATGTCCTGAATATATCTGTGGTGACCATTTGGTCCAGTGTGTCATTTAAGACCCTTATTTTCTTGTTGATCTTTTGCCTGGATGAACTGTCCATTTCACTAAAAGGGGTGTTAAAGTAACCTACTATTATTGTATTATTGATAATGTGTTTCTTTGATTTTGTTATTAATTGGCTTATATAATTAACTGCTCCCATGTTAGGGGCATAGCTATTTAAAATTGTCAGATCTTGTTGGCCAGACCCTTTGAGTATGATATAGTGTCTTTCCTCATCTCTTATCATAGTCTTTGGCTTAAAGTTTAATTTATCTGATATAAGGATTGCCACCCCAGCTTTCTTTTGATGTGCATTAGCATGGTAAATTGTTTTCCACCCCCTCACTTTAAATATGGAGGTACCCTTGGGTCTAAAATTAGTTTCTTGTAGACAGCATATGGATGTTTTATTTTTTATTTTATTTTTTTATTCATTCTGATACCCCTTGTCTTTTGATTGGGGCATTTAACCCATTTACATTCAGGGTAACCATTGAGAGATATGAATTTAGTGCTATTGAATTGCCTGTAAGGTGACTGTTACTGTATATTTTCTCTGTTCCTTTCTCGTTTACTACTTTTAGACTCTCCCTTTGCTTAGAGTACCCCTTTCAATATTTCCTATAGAGCTGGTTTGGTGTTTACAAATTCTTTTAGTTTTTGTTTGTCCTGGAAGCTTTTTATCTCTCCTTCTATATTCACTGACAGCCTAGCTGGATATAGTATTCTTGGCTCCATGTTTTTCTCATTTAGTGCTCTGAATATATCATGACAGTTCTTTCTGGCCTGCCAGGTTTCTGTGGATAAGTCTACTGAGAATCTAATAATTTTACCATTGTATGTTACAGACATTTTGTCCTAGGCTGCTTTCAGTATTTTCTCTTTGTCACTAAGACTTGTAAGTTTTAGTATTATATGATGGGGTGTTGACCTATTCTTATTGATTTTGAGGGGGATTCTCTGTGACTCCTGGATTTTTATGTTTGTTCCCTCTGCCATATTAAGGAAATTTTCTATAATAATTCTCTCCAATATACCTTCTGGCCCCCTTTCTCTTTTTTCTTCTTCTGGAATCCCTAATATTCTAATATTATTTTGTCTTATGGTATCACTTATCTCTCAAATTCTCCCCTAGTGGTCCAGTAGTTGTTTGTCTCTCTTTTGCTTAACTTCTTTATTCTCCATCATTTTGTCTTCTATATCATTAATTTTCTCTTCTGCCTTATTTATTCTAGGTGTAAGAGCCTCCATTTTTATTGTACCTGATTAATAGCTTTTTTAAAAATTTCAGCTGCATTAGATTTTAGTTCTTTAATTTCTCCAGAAAGGGGCTTTATTTCTGCAGACAGAGCTTCTCTAATATCTTCCATGCCTTTTTTGAGCCCAGCTAGCACCTTGAGAATCATCATTATGGACTCTAGATCTCAGATATTACCAATGTCTGTATGGATTAGGTCCCTAGCCTTTGGTACTGCCTCTTGTTTTTGTTGTTGTTGTTTTGTTTTGGTTTTTTGTTTTTGTTTTGATTTGTTTTGTTTTTGGTGAGTTTTTCTGTCTTGTCATTTTGCCCATATCAGAATATATGAATGAAAGAATAAAATACTAAAAGGGTGGCAAAGACCCTAGAAATGTGTGCATTAACCAAATCAGAGGAAACCTCCAAATTGTGAAGAGAATGGAGGGAGTAAAAAGAAGGTCAACAGTAACAACTAAAGGGGTGCCTGGGTGGCTCAGTGGGTTAAGCCTCTGCTTTTGGCTCAGGTCATAATCCCAGGGTCCTAGGATTGAACCCCGCGTCGGGCTCTCTGCTCAGCAGGGAGCCTGCTTCCCTCTCTCTCTACCTGCCTCTCTGCCTACTTGTGATCTCTGTCTGACAAATAAATAAAT
>ML109612.1:35100-47372 GCA_003697995.1 Taxidea taxus jeffersonii | reverse complement strand
TTTGGTGTCTTAGAATAATCTACCTGCCAAAATTTTAATGAAAGAAATACACACACACACACACACACACCGAAAAAAGGGTAAAGATGATGAAAGGATGTAATATGACTGTAAAGTGAAAATTAAAAAAAAAATCTAAAAAAGGAGTTGATAAGTTGGTTGGGAAAAGGAAGTAGAGAGAATTTGCTCTGGCTAGAGACTAGAACAAAGCCCTGTGCTAGATTTAGGGTATATTTTGATCTATTAGAAGAAGTTGTATCCCAAAAAAATTTTAGGAAAAAAATCCCTATATGTATACAAAAAATAATGTTAGATAAAATGAAGGGTAATATATGACTATAAAAATTAAGGTTCAAAAATATTTTTTTAAAGAAAGGTATTGTTAAGATAAACTAGTTAAAAAAGTTAAGAGAGGAAAGAGTAAAAGTTAAAAAAGTAGAGTAAGAAAAAATAACAATAAAAAATAATTAACTTTGCAAGACAAAAGAATCATGTGGAGAAAGATGTGGGTCCCATGCTTTGCTTTCCCCTCCTCTGGAATTCCGCTGTTCTCCTTTATCAATGAGCTTGATCTTGGCTGGATGTTTTTGCTGATCTTGTGGGGGAGGGGCCTTTTGTAGTGATTCCCACGTGTCTTAGCCTGAGATAGAATTGCACTGCCCTTGCCAGGGCTGGGCTAAGTAATCTGCTCAGTTTCACTCTCAGGAGTTTTGTTCTTTTTTTTCCCTGAACAATTTCTGTAGAACTCTGGAGGATGGGAGTGAAAATGGCTTGGAGGAGCCAAGAGCTCGGGACCCCAATCCTCAGTGCACCCTCGGAGAAAAGTGCTCAATGACTCCAGTTTTCCTGGTCTCCAGCCACTCTCCAAACTCACCCGGCCTGTGAACAAGTGTTTCTGTCTCTGGCACACAGCTCCATTTGGAGTCTCCAAACCCAGCAGATTCCTTTTGTTCTGCTCTTCCAGTGGTTCTCCCTGGATCTGCCACTTGTGGGGTCCCTGCTCAAAGAGTGGTGGTCGGAATGTGCTACAGATCAGTTTACGGTAACCCTGAGTTGGGAGCTCACTCATTGGCTCCGTCTCTGTAGACAGCTTCCTTGCTCTAATACTTGCAAGCTCTGATACACTCAGACACCCCTATCCTTCTGTGACCCCGGGGGTCCTGAGACCACTCTGTCCCCATGAGGGCTCCACCCCCACTTAGCCTCTGGAGCAATATCCCTCAGTGAAGCAGAGAATTTAAGAGTTCTGATTTTGTGCCCCACTGCTCCCCCGCTTCCCAGGAGCCAGCCCCGACCTCCGTGGTCTATCTTCCGGTCACTTCAAATTCACTTCTCTGGAAGTCCTACCTTTTAGAAAGTGGGCAATTTTCTGTTTCTAGAATTGCTGCTCTTCTTCTCTTCAATCTCCTGTTGGATTTGTAAGTGTTCAGAATGGTTTGATAACTAACTGAACTCTTGCGACCTGATGTCATCTCAGCCTGCTACTCCTCCACCATCTTGACTTCTCCCACCCCCAGGCATTTCTTATGCCTTCAAAACATAAGACTTCTCATGACCACCTGTGATTTTCTCTTACATCTGTCCCACTCTCAGGTGAGGACCAGTCCCAGAGATTCAGCACAGATCACTCTTGGCACATAATCCATGAAGGGTCCTCTTCTTATACCATCCCAGTAAGTAATCTTTCAGGTCACCTCAGAGACATTGATGAGAGTCTACACCTCACAGTGCTCTGGTCACAAGAGGTGATCTCACACTCACCTTCTTCTATGCTGTGGGAGTAGGAATCAGAATTAGCCTGTGTCAAAGAGCCACATATCTAGGTGTCATACAAATAGGCAATGGACAAGTGTGAAATATTTGATTGAACTCATATATTAGTAAGGATACCAATAAAATGATGATGCTTAAAAAGCAGATCAAAAATCAAGGTATGTGCTATTCACCAGGGAAATAGGCTTTGAAGAAATATTTTATGTTGGAGATATACTGCTAATTTTAAAAACTGACAAATCACATAAGAGGGGAAAAAAAAGCTTGTCCTCCATGGATAGGGACATGTCTTCGTGGGGGCAAGTCAGTGCTCCCCACTTAATTCTGACCTAAAAGGAATCTGTGTAGAGACACCACCTCACCTCTGACGCATAAACAACCAAGAGAGCCATAGACAAACTCATTCTGAAGGGTCTGAGTAGAGCATACAGTCTTCCTTGAGGTGATAAGAGATGACATAGGGAACACCTGGACTGGCTCTAATGCAGTAGACAGTGGGCAGAGAGATGGGGAGGCAGGAGCTATGTATGATGGGCTCTGGTCCCCTGTCATACAATGGTGTGTCTAAGGCAGGACATGAGAGGGTGCTCATGGACCATTTCTGAGGAGTCACAGTGATTAGCACTGGGACCTGCCACCTGGAACTGCCTGTGACTACAACTCAGGGTTCACATCTGTGACCATTCTGCCCCCTGGCTTCATATCTTCAGGCAGAGGAGACTGACCCAAGGCCACTGAAGAGTCAGAAAGTTGAGGATCTCATTTGCATGGATAGACCCAACCCTCTCCCATTGAATGAAGAGGGGCAGAGATTAGGGGAGGCTCTGTTAAACTGTGGGACAACAGAAGGCAGGATCTGCGATAACCTCCACCATTGCCTGGTGCTCTCTTCTCCTCACCCTCCTCCTCAATCACTGCACAGATGACTGGATATAGGTGTAGGGCGAGGGGTCCTCGGAAGACATATGTTTTCCTATTTACTCCTCTTGCCTCTATACACCAGCATCACCCTCTCTGTGTCTCTCCCACTTGCAGTGTCCTGGGCCCAGTATGTGCTGACTTAGCCACCCTCCATATCTGGTGTCCTAGGCCAGACAGTCACCATATCCTGCACTGGAAGCAGCTCCAACACTGGAAATGTTGCTTTTAGCTGGTACCAACAGCTCCCAGGCACACCCCCTAAAACCACCATTTATTGGGATGTTATCAGACCTTCTGGGATCCCCAATCAATTCTCTGGCTCCAGATCTGACAGCTCAGGCATCCTTAACATTACGGGGTTCCACGCTGAGAATGAGGTTGATTATTACTGCTCAGCTTGGGACAATAATCTCCATGCTCACACAGTGCTCCAGACCTGTGGGGAAGTGTGACAAAAACCTGCCCTCCTCACACGGTTGGGGTTTCCTTGTGAAGACCCCATCCTCTGTCTCAACCACTGCTTCCCTTTTTGTTTGACTTAAAACTGGGTTCTGAAAAGCACCCCAGTGAACTTTCTTTACTATGTATCCTCATCCTCTCAATTCTGTTGCTGAAGCCTGTAATTGTAGATTCACATCTTCTGTTTTATGCAAACTGAACCTAAATTCCTGGATGTTGGGGCAGGTTGCTCCAGGAAAAGACTCCCTGAAGATTGTGCTAATAAGTGAGGGCTGCCATAGTGTAATACCACAGCCTAAATCAGCCTAAATACCACAGGCTAAACCAATATATCATTATTTTCTCACAATTCTGGAGGTTGATTGTCCAATTTCAAGGTGCTACCAGTTTTGATTGATTGATTGATTGATTGATTTTGAGATCCTCTCTTCAGTTTGCAGATGGTCAAGCTCTTCCTAGGTCCTCACATGGCCTTTCTTCTCTGTGCTCAAATCTTGAGTCTCTACCTCTTTTTATAAATATACCAGCCTTATTTATTAGGACAGCAACCTTATGACCTCATTTACCCATAATTACATCCTCCAGTGCCTTATCTGCAAACATGACAGTGTGGGCTAGGGTTTCCATATCAATTTTTACCAGACACAGTTAAGTCCATATCAAGGGGTGAGGACAGACACCAGGACCACAGAGTCTACCTATGCCTGCCTCAGGATACCCAGATGTCCAGAAACCTCACTGTATTCCGGACTTGGGGCTAGGAGCTCAGCTTACAGTGCAGGAAGTACAGGGTGGGTCTCTATCCACAGGGAGCTGGCATTACCTAGGGGAAGAGAGAGGACACACAAACAAAATATATTATGTCTCAAACTGGCTTCCCACATGGGGATTAAATTTCTCTGCAATTCCAGGTAACAACCACAGAACAAAGGTTCTGAATGAGTGAAGGAAGCCCTCCCTGGCCTACAGATCAAGAACCCTAACCTTGGAGCACCTGGGTGGTTCAATGGGTTAAAGCCTCTGCTTTCGGCTCAGGTCATGATCCCGGGGTCCTGGGATCGAGCCCCTCATTGACTCTCTGCTCATCAGGGAGCCTTCTTCCCCCTCTCTCTCTGCCTGCCTCTCTGCCTGCTTGTGATCTCTGTCTGTAAAATAAATACGTAAAATATTTTAAAAATGAAAAAAATATATAAAAAAGAATCCTAACCTTCAGATGATTGGACTCTAGTCACTCCACCATCTTCCCTGACAACATGGTGACCAGGAAGGGTATTGTCTGATTGGTCTGGGTAACAAATGACATGTTATGTTGGGACTGGACTCACTGACTAACCATGCAGATGGGAGACTCAGGGCCCAGATAGGAGGATAAAATGATGGATGTTTCACTGAATAGCTCCTTACCATCTCCATTCTCTTCCCTTCACCTTTCTTCTTTTTTTCAGATGTTAGATTTTATTTATTTATTTTTATTATATTATGTTCACCCTCTTTGAGATTCAGGTTGGGATATAGGCTGCGGACTGTGGTATCTGGGGTACAGGACACAGACCTGGCTCTCCCCTTCCCATAAAACTACACATTGGCCCCCCCCTGAGCAGCCTGTTGTCCCTGCACACATTCAATTTCATGCCAAGACACACTCACTTCCAGTCTCAATGTGCTGATCTGGAATTAAGGCAGTCTCATGAGAGGCAGAAAGCAGACAAAATGTTCCTAGGATGGCCTCCTATTTCCAGAAGTAGGAAGAAGGTAAAGGGGTTTCCAGAAACTTCCATGTGGCCACGACCAAACATACCACACCTGGCTCCTCTCCTTCATCAATCTCTCTGTCAGGTGAGGAACAGACTCCGGTACAAGCACAGGAAAAACTTCATACAGGCTTCCACCTACTCCCGGGTTCCCTTCGTCACCTCTGTGTAATTGCTGAGTGTCCCAACCTTATAGGGTCCTTGTCACAGGGCTTAAAATCACAGTCTGTCTGATTCTTATTCCACCATGACTTTGCCTCTGCTGGACACAAAGCCAAGTATTAAGAGTTATAATTGAACCTCCTGGTTTTTCCCCACCTTGGGCTCTCCTTGCCAGTGTCTTTCCAGAATGCTCCCTTTCTATTAATGTTATGTTATATCTTCAGATCTTGTGTCACTTATTTTTCCAAGTTCTAGTCTCTTCCTTATATTTTGAAAACCGCTTCTCCCAATCAGATCATGATCCCAGACAACCACTTTCTGTCCATTGCCACACTACAAGCCTGTGTGTGGTGGACTTCAGGAAAAAGTTTACTTCCTAGGAATCACTCCAGGACCTAAAACAGTCATTCTGAGGTTAAATATTTCAAACTCAGACACAACAGTGCAACTAGACTGGGTAGAAGAATCCCTGGGACATTTCGGTCAATACCTTCCCAATGTGAAAGATTGTAATTTTCAAAATATTGCACTCATGACTCTCTTAAAAATAAAGTATCAACATGGGTCACAAAATTTGACTCCTATTTTACTGATGAAGCCAGAAAAATGGTAACAAGTTTTAAAGAATATTTTTAAAATACAGTAATTAGATTCCACCAGGATATGCCCCAAAAAAGGCAATTTCTGGGTTGAAGATGAGCTCTTTCATGTTTTAAAGGGAAGTAAATTATGAGTTTTGCACTTGATGGAAGGAGCACTGGGTGTTGAATATAAGTGATAAATGACAAAAATCTACCTCTGGAACTAATCAAAAGTAAAAATCTTGCCATTTGCGATGACATAGATGGAACTAGAGGGTATTATGCTTAGCGAAATAAGTCAATTGGAGAAAGACATCTATCATATGATCTCCCTGATATGAGGAAGTGGAGATGCATCGGGGGTGGGGTTTAAGGAAGTAGGAAAAGAATAAATGAAACAAGATGGGATCGGGAGGGAGACAAACCAAAAGAGACTCTTAATGTCATAAAACAAACTGAGGGGGGTGGGGGGAAGGGGTGTTGGGAGAGGGTTGTGGAGTTACATTATATGTTTATATAAAAATTAAAAAAAATTAAAAAAATAATAAAAATTAGAAATAAATTAAAAATAAAATTTGAAAAAAATAATATGAGCTTCAGGTTTGTCTCCTCCTATGAGAAAAAAAAAAACATTAGCATGATTTCATGTGAAATGTAAAGGAGGCCATCTAGACATTAGAATGTCCCATGTTAGACTTACCTTCTGATCTCCTCAAAAGGGAAACTATTTTCCCTCCATCTTCATGCCCCTCAGCCTTCCCTGCTCCCCCTTTGCCATATAGTTCTGGCCTGTCTTCCTTTCTAGGAGCCTCCATACATTGTGCTGAACCAGTAAGCAAGCCCATTGACTTGACCAACCAAAGTCCACCTTGCTGGGCTCTTCAGGCCCTTCTGTGCCTGAGTCTCCTATTTCTGAATGCTCATGCCCTTGTTCCTGAGGTTCTTATTCCCCTGGGTCATGTTATTCATCTCTGTCTCCCTCTGTTTATACCCACCAAGTGGACCCTTCATCTAAACCTGAGGGACCTTTGAGTTATGCCTTTGCCCCCTCTTTTCTCCTGTTGTCTCAGGTTCCCTTCTCTTTTGATCCCACCATGCTCCATCCCCTGATCCATAGGTGCAGCAGTGCAGTCTCTGGTCTCTCTGTGTCCAGTGGTAATGGTGAGGTAGGAAGGTCACTATTTGCTTCCCCAACTCATGCGTCTTCTTCAGTGGAAAGTCCATGAGTCAGGGGGTGAAGTTGTCAGGCTCAGACTGGCTTCCACTGTCAACCGCTGCAGCTAACACAAGGCAGGGGCCCAATAATAGTTACCATTGCAGACATACCCTTCACAATTCAGGCCATATAACACTGGGCCAGGATGGGGACCCGAAGAGGGGAGAGTCAGCTGTGTACATGCTCCTTTCTGTGCCCCCACACTGAGAGGAAAGAATGCAACTCTTCTCTCCGGCCTTTGAGTCATGAGGATTTGTTTGCACTGCAACCAGAAGAGGACGCTGTTGGCCTGTTCTGTGGTCTTAACACAGCTGTTCTGTGAGGACCATTCAACCAAAGGGGCCTGTGCTTGGAGGTTGGGCCCTGTGCTCCCTGATGGGGACTCAGTGGCTGTGACCTCTCTGGCCTTGCTGAGTCCCCTGAGTAGGGACCTGTGTGTGATCTCAGCCCTCTCCCCAATGCTGAAGCCAACTGCTATCATTCTCAGTGTGTGGTGTGAACTGAGCTCCAGCACCAGGGCTCAAAGAGGGGCTAGTCAGTCATTGGATGGACCCTATGTGCATGGACAGCTCCTCCTGTGGCAGAGGATGGAGGAGAAAAGGAGACCAGGCTAGCCCATCTCACTGTGGGAACTGGAGCCTGTGACACCATGGCCTGGATTTTTAGCCCTTTGTTCTAATCTGTAACTGCAGAAGGGACACAGACCAACCTGTCAGCCTATGTCAGTCACCCTGGCTTAGAAGTTTGGATAATTTTAATCTGGTCCCTGATGCATCACCCTTAAATGTGTTTGCATATTCCGTGTCCCAGTCTATGCTGACTCAGCCATCCTCTCTCTCTCTCTCTCTCTCTGCATCCCTGGGGTCATCAGCCAGACACACTTGCCCCATGAGCAGTGTGTAGACTTCTGCCTTATCCTTGTTCCAGCAGCAGCCAGGAAGCCCTCCCGAGTATCTGCTGAGGTGATACTCAGATTCAATGTTTCTCTAGGATCCCCAGCCACGTCTCTGGCTCCAAAGATGCCTTGGTCAATGCAGGGCTTCTGCTCATCTCTGGGCTGCAATCTGAGGACGAGGCTGATGATAACTGTATGACAACACCCGCCAGTGGGAGCAGCTTTCATTACTCACAGTGTTTCACATAATGAGGAAGTTGGTCAAAAACCTCTGGACCTGAGGATCTTGTTTTAAGACTCTTTTCACTAAAGAAACTTACCTGAAGAGACATAGCAGGGTCGTCTCTTCTGCACGATATTCTATCATTCAACAGGGAAAGGGTGCCATATAATGCATGTAAAGTGGATAAATGAGGAGATCCCAGGAAGACACAGACCATTGATGTATCAGAGCCTAACTATACATCATCACTCAATCTGGAGGAGATGAACAGGAATAAGTACTATGTCTACAACTGAACATGCACAATACAGAAACGTTCATCCGCAATCAGTTTCACCATCTTATTCCATAGAGTGTGACTTAGTGTCACTACTGATGTATCCAAAGCTAATATACGGGTGATAACCCTGGTCACAGACACACTCTTCTCCCTCTGAACCAGCTACACGTGAACGTGGACCAGATCCTTCAGACTCTCCATGACAAACCTCCACATACTCCTGCTCTTCTCCTCTCTGCTCTCAGGTCCCTCAGGCTTCAGTCTCTCACTCTGGCTGTTCAGTCTGAACTACATCTCCATGTAAGGATTTCAGGGAAAACTGGAAATGATCATGTATAGATTCCAGTCTCCAGGGTCCATCTCTAGGAAGAAGAATAACCAGAAAATTGCTCTGCATAAAACCCTTCATATTCTTCATCTTGTTTCTGTTACTCGAGAGGACCTGGACTTCTGATTCAGAAAATTGTAAAAAGGTCTGCTCTCAAATTAGTCCTCACTGCCTAAATAAATCCTTCCCTGTGGAGAACATTGGGCCCCAGACTCAGTGCTGCTCCCCTGGAGTTCAGAGCCCATGGGGTGTGGGACACAACCCCCTGTTTTCTCATGGCTGGGCTCTCATTTCCTCATTCATCACCTGACACCTCTAAAGAGGCTGGACCTCTGCTGGGAGAATCTTCCGTTCTGACCCAGGATCACAGGGCTCTGATATCAGGGACATGGTTCCTCTTAACTCTGACTCTCCTCCACTCAGATATGGGAACTCGGACAGAAGCTTCCAGTCTAGTTGGTCTTGGGTAATAGAACTTCCTTCATCTAGTCATGGGTGGCTGAGTGAGCAATTGTTCTGTCCCAAACATGCTGAACACAAGACACAGGGAATATAGCTATGCCCAGCCCTGTGTCCAGTCTGATTCCAAATCTTTCCTTTCCTTTCTGGAGTCTCTGTCTGTGTTTGGTAATTCTGTTTTTGAGATGGCTCTGGAGTTTATAGAAACAACTTCTTCTTTGGTTTCACTGGGCACCACATCAGCTTTTTTTTGCTGCAGGACCAGACCCATGATACAGAACTCATGACTGTAATAATGAGTGATCATCATCATCATCATCCAGTGATTTTAGGAACAAGTTTATAGGCTCCTATTCGACTGGAAACAGAAGGCAATTATTTCCCTCCATTTTCCCCATCCATGCTTTTAACCATAAATTCCATCCATTTTCTCTCTGTGACAAATAGAGATCTGACAAAAGTATTTGCATCATCTCATTGTCACTGTCCCTGAGTTTAAATCAATCTGACTGAGTTAAATTTGGATAAACTAACCTGAATCCATTTCAAGTACACACCTGGTGAAGTGTCTACTAATAAATAAAATGTGTCACTGCATCATTGTCACATCAGCAGTGTCACTCCTTCCTCCTAGATCTTCCTGCAGGTTTGTCCCTTGTGCTCTAAGGTCAGTGTCACAGATGGTCATATGGCAGGGCTTCTGTGGACTTGTGTCTGTGCTGGGAGGACAGATCCTAGGAAGGAATCACTGCCCAGAGTGTCTGGAGAACTGTTGTTAGGAGCAGGTGGAAACAGTGACAGATGACAAAGATGTTCAGTGAGTATCACCTCTAGGAATGCACGCCAGAGTTTCTACAGGCAGCCTGGAGACAAGTGCTCCCCATCTCCTCAGTGCTTGTGCTGAAAATCACAGAGGAATCACATAAAAGAAAAGGCTCAGCATCTTCCACCCAAGAGGCCATGGGTCTATGGGGATGTATCACTGCACTGAACTTCATCCTGATCTAAGGGGAGTTTGTGCAGAGACACCGTTTGAGTTCTGGCCCATGAGAGCTATGGGAAGACTCGCTCTGAGGTTCTGAGTCGAGATTAAAGTCTGTCCTATGATGACGGCAGGACACATAAGGGGAGGCCTGGCCTGGCTGTAATACTGTAGACAGTGGTCAGTGCCATGGGAATTCCAGAGCTCTCTGATGAGCTCTGGTCACCATGTCATGCAAGGGTTTTCTGGGCCTGGACAGAAAGGGGTGCTCAGGTCCCATCTCTGAGGGAACAGAATTGATCAAAGTTGGACCTGTCACCTGACCCTGCCTGTGCCCTCTGCTCTGGTCTCACAGTTGGGAACTATCCACCCAATAGTTCCACACAACAACACCCACTTCCCAGCCCCTTACATCTTCAGTCGATGAGACCTGACTCAGGGCCAGTGAGGGGCCATAGAGTGGGGGTCTCATTTGCATGGACATGTCCTCATTCTGTCAGAGGATGAAGAGAGAAAGAAGGATTAGGGGAGGTCTTATAAGCTGTGGGGCACAGAAGGCAAGATTGGTGACTTTATCTACCATGGTGTGGCCCATCTTCATGCTCTTACTCCTTACTCACTGCACAGGTAACTAGATGTGGAGACAAAAGAAGAGGTCCTGGGAGAACTTGTGGGGTCCTGTTTCCTCCTCTTGTCTCTAGACCCCAGTATCACCCTCCCTGTGTGTCTTCCCCTTGCAGGATCATCAGCCCAGTCTGTGCTGACTCAGCCACCCCCCATGTCTGAGGCCCTGAGCCAGAGTGTCACCATCTCCTACACTCGAAGCAGCTCCAACATCAGTAGAAATTATGTGAAATGATACTAGCAACTCCCAGGAATAGCCCCCCAACAATCATATATCATTATAACCAATGACCCTTTGGGGTCCCCAATAGATTCCCAGGCAGCTCAGGCACCCTGGCCATCACTGGGCTCCAGGCTGAGGATGAAGCTGAGTATTACTGCTCAGCATGGGACATCAGGCTTAGAGCTCACAGTGCTCCAGGCCTGTGGACATTTGAGACAAAAACCTACTTACTCATTTGCAAAGAGGGAGACACCTCAGGGATTGCCTGACAGTTTCACTTGTGATTCTCTTTGTTCATTTGCAGATGCCTTGGTTCCAGGTCCACTCATAGGCAGCACCTGAGAGTGACTCTCATTCTACCCCTTTTATCCTCAACGTCATTCTAAGCAGCCAATTCTTAGAAGATTCTGCATGAAAACGGACATTCGTTGTCTTTACCCACCAGGGACAGTTTACTTCCAGGCTGGTTCTTTTTCCTTTTTTTCTTCTGATTTTAAAATTAATGAAACATTTTATTTTGCCACTGAATGCATAATGGTCTATGCAAGTTACACTTGAAGAATGAGTCAGCTCTGTTTTCATCTGATAATATTATCTACCTGGCTATAACCAGTGATGGCTAGTTTTGTCCTTTTCTGAGTGTGTGTGTGTGTGTGCATGAAAAATATGTCAGTTTCCAATTATAAACTAAGAAAAATAAATCAAAATTTTTTGTACATAGAGATCCTACACATGAATTTTTTGTACCAGGTTATTCATAATCTCTAAAGACTGAAAGCAACCCATAATATGCACATGGATTTTTTCCAGGTTTATATATAATCTCCCAAACCTAGAACCAGCTAAGATGTCACCTGATGGGTGACACATTAATAAAATTGGATATTATTCATATTATGAAGGTGATTATATCACATTTCGGTAGAGACGAAACTCTCAACACAGTGCAAAGATCTGCAGTTTCTGGGGTGCTAAAGGAAAAAAAAAATGACCAGGTCAACAGAGGAACATGTATTTGAGCAAGGTAATTACTCTATATGATGAAGTAATGGCACTGAAATGACACCATTGTCTTGTCAAAATTCATTCAAAACCATAAAGTCACATGGCAGAATTCTAAAGTGTGCATGTAAAGAAAATCGCTTAGGAGATTTGGGAGTCATGGTGGAATACAGAATGTGACAAAACCCATCCATCTGCATTACAAATGTGTGATTACACCTCAGTGTAGTGCTTGGGTGAAAGCTGCTAATTTGATTTTGAAATTGAATGGATGGACATCTGGCCTCTTTCCATAGTTTGGCTCTTGTGGACACTGATGGTCTAAACATCAGGGTGATGAGTGGATAAGGAAGGTATATATATATATATATATATATATATATATATATATAT
>ML109612.1:21837-35000 GCA_003697995.1 Taxidea taxus jeffersonii | reverse complement strand
AAACAAAACAGTGGATCATAGGAAAAGAAAAAAAAATGACAAGACAAAACCTGAGGGGGAGAGAAAGCATAAGAGACTCTAAACCATAGGAAACAAATTGAGGGTTGCTGGAGGGGAGCGGGGTGAATGGATGGGGTGATTGTGTGATGGACATGAAGGAGGGCACGTGATGTAATGAGCTGATGAACTGATCAGGCCTGTACATCTGAAACCAATTCTACATTATATGTCAATTAACTGCATTTAAATTTTAAAATGTTAAAAAAGGAAACAAGATGAGTGGATCCTGTAAGTGTAAAGACATAAGAGACTGCGTGTGAGTTCTCTACTCTAGTAGATAAGGTTGCTTCCCATAGGTAACAGGTGGATTATTTTGATGGGGCTTCTTTGTGTGTGTGTTGTAATTGAATAATTAAGAAACTGGGTTGGTGGTGGTAGAACCAGATTTCTCAATTTGGAACTGGAAATTCACAGATATAACCAAGGGAGGATGGTTGAATGAAGTGTGTTATCCTAGATAAGAGCTGGAGATGGCAGTTTGGAATCATGTCTGATCTGATGAAGACAGAAAATTGCATGTGGAAACAGTCACCAACATGGCCATATTCATGGGTTAGTTTATATGCCCTTTGTCAGCTGAACAGAAGTGGAAGGAATGAAGCCTGATAGCCATGTGATGTGCTTTCTCACTATGCCTTTCTAATACCATTTTCCTGGGAGATAATGCAGTATTCTTTGGGGAGATGTTTAATACCCAGATCAGAAACTAGGCAGGATGGGAGGCCTTGTAGTGTCAGACATTAAATAATTTGTCAAAGCAATCACAGGCACATCAGTGCACAACCAGCACACACAGAATTGTGTGTGCATGTGCACACATACACAATGGCAGGGTGTGTGAAGGAGCTCGTGAGCCACCTTAAAATGCTCCCATTGTGTAAAACCAGAAAGACTTGAGTACTCAATAAATGTAATATAGAGGTTATAACTCAGCATCTAAATAGCTGTCCATGATCCATATTATTAACTAGTTGAACAAATAAATAAGTGGATAATGAAGAGACACACTACCATGCAGAATCTTTCCAGGAACGTGTAAATATTTGATCCTGAGGGATTCCAGGCATAATCCCTACTCGGTAAATGTGGACAAAGTCAGCAAAAACAATGATTCTCAGAAAAATTCATAGTAAGAGAACCCTATGAAGACATCATGACTAAAGGTAACAAAGAACCCCAATTGGATTTTAGAACAGAAAAATAGCATTAGTTTGTTTATTTTTATCTTTCTCTTCTTCTTTTCTTGATAAGAGATCCACTTTATTTCTTTTTTATTATGTACAATTAGCCAGCATATAGCACATCATATTTTTTTTGAAAATAACACTAGTGTAAAGCTAAGAAAATATACATTAAACTGGGGGCATTAATTGGTATGGGGTGAACTGTGTCTCTAGCATTCATGTGACAGAGTTCCAACAGAGCCCATGTTTCAGGATGTGGCATTATTTGGAAATGAGGTTCCTGCAGATGTAATCAGCTAAGGGGAGGCCAGTAAAGCTTAATCACATGGACCATATCCCCTTTCCCTTTCGATTTTCCTCTATTTACTTGGAATGATGCCAAAAGCACTTGAATGTTTTAGAGAAAGACTCTAGGTATCAAACATTTATTTTCATTGAGAATCTTGATATTATGAAAAAGATATTCTAGAAAATTCTGTCATCTTTTTACTGACAATCTATGGGGAATTTACCAAACAAACATGATAAGCCTAAATATGGGTGAGATACAAGTTCCTGGTGGCCCCTTGGTGTAGGATTAGAGAAATTCTGGGAAGACAGAGGTCCCTTATACACTATGATGGTACATATGAATTCTTGACCTGAGAACTATGATAAATCTGGAATAAGAAAAATAAAATGAATCACAGGTACATTAGAGAGACACAAGACATAATAAATCCAAGGCTAACTATGAAACATAGAGAAAACCCAGATTGGGTTCATGAACAGTGAATACATTTCATGGAAAGCATTTCTCCTTATGACAAATGCAAACATCAAAGGTCAAGACCTGTGCACTGGGGGTTATGGGATATAACAGGAGAATCTTGTAATATAGCAAAACAACATTAACTGCACTGTGAGGATGACCCATGTAGATTTCTTATCAGGTCCAAAACAGCAGTGAGACTTGGGAAATATGTGGCCATGAACTTGCTTTAGATTGCAGACTGGTAGTGATGCCTGGCACCTATGGTAGCAAATGCTAATATCAGGTAGCACTAATATATCCAGGAACATAAACACTGTAAAATAAACCCCTTATTGTTCAGCCTGGAAGTTTTGAGTGACCTGGAGAAAATTAGTGTCCTTGTCCCTAAATCCAAAGAGTTCTCCTTCCTTGAGCACTGAAGTCACAAATATCCATCTGCAAAATTTGTGCTGTTTTCCAGGAGTTCTGTGTGGTGTGACAGCAGCAGGGTGACCAGGGCTGAGTCATAGGTGGCCTGTTTGGACTGGCCCTGAGAGGGCAGGCATCTGTGCTGAAAATCCCAGGAGCACACTTGACTAGCTTTCATATAATAAGGCAAACAGGGTCCTCACAGTAGTGTGAATAAATGTATTCACTGTTCATGAACCCCAGGAACCATGGGAGCCCTTGGACTGACTCACTCCCTCATATCATGTTTCTCCCTCCAGCACCATGGCATCCTTCCTGAGGTCAGGCACAGACAGATGGACTATCACACAGAATTAGCCAATTTGCATGAATAATCTTGAGCAGGAACATCTTCAGGGGAGAGAAGAGTAGAAAACTGGGGAAGTGGGGTCTCAAGACTAAAAGTGAGGCCTCAGCACTGATTTCTTGAGGCATCTCACCATGGCCTGTGTCCTTTTCCTTTTCTCCCTCTTCAATCACAGGTTACTGAAGTCCTTCCAGCAAATGAACCGATGTGAGGGACACCTACTTACCACCTTTCCTCTTGGTATCCAGCACAATGGTCGACCATCCTATTCTTTCTACCACCTTCTTAACTTACTTCCAGGGTCTGAGGGCATAGAGTGGTGGCATCATCGTTTACAGTTTCAGTGTCTGTGTAAAAAAAAAAAAAAAAAATATATATATATATATATATATACACACACACATATAGATATATAGAGTGTGTGTATAGGCATTAATGTGTATATTATATGTATAATATTATGTTTATATATTTATCTATTTATATATGCATATACTATATACACACACATATATACATATATGTATGTGTGTGTATATATATAACATGTCTAATTGTAAACTATATATAATATGTCTAATTGTAAACTATATGTATATATATATAGTTTACAATTAGTTTACAATAGTTTACAACTAGTAGTAAACATTGTTACTCAAACAAAGAGCAAGGTAGACGGTATCATGAGAGAGTGGTAACAAACATGCAAGGAAATTTTGAAATACTTAAAATATAAGGAGAGTGTGGCCCAAACTAATTTCTAATCCTAGAAAAATCATGGCACACACCCGAACGTGATCAGTATTAGAGATGAAAATTCTTGGACTATCCCACCCTTGAATGTGGAGGCACACAGTCTTCAGCATATTAACAAGAAGAAACCATTGTCAATTGATACAATACCCCTTGACAACTAGAGGGAAAATGGGCTGAAATCAGGGCCTTTCCAAGGTCTGTGGAGGAGAGGGGACAGGGATTGTGGAGGGGCTGCAGACAGGAAGAGGTAGGAGTCAGTGTCAGAAACCCTAAAAAGCGGCTCAGGTTCTCAGTATCTATTCTTGACACACAGTGAGAGAGAAAGATGTGGTTGTTGGTCACATTGAGAAGAGAGACAGTGATATTCTAGTCCGTGTTAGGAATCACACAACATGGTCATTCTGAGATTGAAAGCACAGATCAAAGAGAGCTCTTACCTGGGCGAGGCCACATCTTCCACAAACCGCCAGGCAAATTGCTCTCTGCTCTCTGATGCTTCCTGGATTGTCATTGGCTCCTGATTCCCTGGGTTCTTCTGTAATATCCAGTTGGCAGACCCTACTATTCTTCTCTGATAAAAGGGGGATCACATAATTGCTTAATGGGCACCCATTTTCTCTTTGGAATTGTAAAAAGGGTCTGGAAATGGATAATGGTGGTGATACACAGCACTATGAGTGTGCATATTGTCCCTGAATTGTACACTTCAATAAACTGAAGTGCTGAATTCTACATTTATGCATATTTTACTGCAATTAGAAAATTACTAGTTCAGAGTTCAAACTATATATAAAAATTACCAAACATTTCCAGAGCTGAATATAACCTGATGACACCAAAAGCTTCTTTCTAATTTAGAAGTGATAGATTAGAAACAGTGAAATTAAATCAGTAATCAACAAATTCCCACCAAACAAAAGGCCAGTACCAGAGGGCTTCACAGGCAAATTCTACCAAATGGTTAAATAAGAGTTAATACTTACTCTCCTCAAACTATTCCAAAAACTAAGAGGGAAGAGAACTTCAAATTCATTCTATGAGGTCAGTATTATCCTGAGAGCAAAACCAGATAAAGACACCCCAAGAGAAGAGAACTTCAGGCCAATATCTCTGATAGACATAGGTGCAAAAATCCTCAAAAAATGCCACAAAATGCCTCCAAGAATACATTATAAATACCATTCGACATGATCAAATGAGATTTATTCCTGGGTTGCAGGTTCAGTTCAATATCATCAAAGTAACCAACATGATACATCATATCAATAAACTAAAGGATTAAAAAATAAAAGGAAGGACAAAAAACATGGGATTATTTCAATAGGTACAGAAAAAATAGAAAACATTTGATGAAGTCCAACATCCAATCATGATAAAGACCCTCCACAGGGGCACCTGGGTGGCTCAGTGGGTTAAAGCCTCTGCCTTCAGCTCAGGTCATAATCTCCAGGTCCTGGGATCGAGCCCCACATCAGGCTCTCACAGAGAGCCTGCTTCCCCCCCTCTATGCCTACTTGTGATCTCTGTCTGTCAAATAAATAAATAAGATCTTTAAAAAAAAGACCCTCCACAAAGTAGGGATAGAGGGAATATAGGTCAACATAAAGGCCTTATATGACAAACACACAACAATCATAATTAATGGAGAAATAGTGAGAGCTTTTCACATAAAGTCAGGAAGAAGACAAGAATGTCTAATTTCACCACTGTTTTTCATCATAGTAGTGGAAGTCTTAGCCACAGCAACCAGACAAACTAAAGAAATAAAAGGTACTCAACTGGTAAGGAAGAGGTAAAACTATCACTCTTTGAAATGAGATAGTACTATATATAGAAAACCAAAAACTCCATCAAAAAATTACTAGAAGTGATAAATGAATTCAGTAAGTCCCAGGATACAAAATCAGTATACAGAGAACTGGTCCATTTCCATACACTAATACTGAAATTGCAGAAAGATATATCGATAAAATGATTTACAATTGCATCAAAACAAAAAATATTAATTAATTAGAAATTAAAACAAAAATAAAACCTAGGAATAAACATAATCAAAGAGGTGAATGACCTGTGCTCTGAACACTATAAAACAGTGAGGAAAGAGATTGAAAATGACACAAAGGAATGGAAAGACATTCCCTGCTCATGGATTGGAAGAACAAATATTGTTAAAATATGTATAACACCTAAAGCAATATACAGATTTAATTCAACTCATATAGAAATACCACTGCATTTTTCATAGTCCTGAACCAAGCAATACAAAAATTTGCATGGATCCACGAATGTCCCAAATAGGCAAGCGACCTTAAGAAAAATAGAGAAACAAAACTGGAGGTGTCAAAATTCCAATCTTGCAGTTATATTAGGAAACTAATAATCACAACAGTATGTTACTGGCACTAAAAAAGGCACATAAATCAATGGAACAAAATAGAAAGCCCAGAAATAATCCTACAATTACATGGTCAATTAATCTTCAACAAAGTAGGGGAGAGGAGAATATCCTATGGGAAAAGACAGTCTTCAAAAAATGGTGTTGGGAAAACTGGACAGGCACAGGCAGAAGAATGGCACTGGACCCCATTTTTCCACCTTCCACAAAAATAAGCTCAAAGTGGGTTACAGACCTAAATGTGAGGCCTGAAACCTTAAAAATTCTAGCAGGGAGCACAGGCAGTAATTTCTCTGATTTCCATCATAGCATCATTATTCTCAAGATATCTCTTGAGGTAGGGGGAATATAGGCAAAAATAAACTATTGGGACTGCATCTAAATACAAAGCTTCTTCCCAGTGAAGGAAACCATCAACAGAACTGAAAGAAAACATACAGAATATAAGAAAGTATTTGCAAATGACATATTTGTTAAAGGGTTAGTATCAAAAGTATTTAAAGAACTTAATGAGCTGAGGGTGCCTGGGTGGCTCAGTGGGTTAAGCCTCTTTCTTCAGCTCAGGTCATGATCTCAGGGTCCTGGGATTGAGCCCTGCATTAGGCTTTCTGCTCAGCGGGGATCCTGCTTCCCCCTCTCTCTCTGCCTGCCTCTCTGCCTGTTTGTGATCTCTCTGTGTCAAATAAATAAATGAAATGTTAAAAAAAAGAACTTAATGAACTCGACACCAAAATAAAGTAACCAAATTGGGGCAACTGGGTGGCTCAGTGGGTTAAAGCCGCTGCCTTTGGCTCAGGTCATGATCCTAGGATCCTGGGATCCAGCCCCGCATCGGGCTCTCTGCTCGGCAGGGAGCCTGCTTCCCTTCCTCTCTCTTTCTGCCTGCCTCTCTGCCTGCTTGTCATCTCGGTCAAATAAATAAATAAAATCTTTAAAAAAAATAAAAAAAAAATAAAGTAACCCAATTAAAAGATGGGCAGAAGACATGAAGAGACATATCTCCAGAGAAGACATACAGATGCTCAACATCACTCATGAGCAGGGAAATGGAAATCAAAAGTAAATTGAGATATTACCTCACACCTGTCAGAATAGCTATAATTAAAAACACAAGAAAAAGCAAGTGTTGGCAAGGATGTGGAGATAAAGGAGCCCTCATACACTGTTGATGGGAATGCAAACTGGTGCAGAGCCTATGGAAAACATTATGGAGATTCCTCAAAAAGTTAAAAATAGAACTACCCATCCTACACCTGAAACCTGCAGTACACTGCATGTTAACTAACTAGCAATTAAATAAGCTTTAAAAAGAGAAAAAAAAACATAAATAAAGTCTCTGGAAAAAAATAATACTGTTCTATGATCCAGTAATCACAGTATTAGATATTTACCTAAAAAAATACAAGAACACTGATTCAAAGTGGCACATGCACCCATAAGTTTATTACATTATTCTGTACAATAGCCAAATAATGGAAGCATCCTTAGGGTCCACTGCTAGAAGAATGCATAAAGAAGATTGATTGATTGATTGGCTGATTGATTGTTCAACCACAAAATAAAATGAATACTTGTCATTTGCAACCACACAGATGGATCTAGAGGGTATAATGGTAAGCTAAATAAGTCAGTCAGAGAAAGATAACTACTATATGATCCCACTAATGCAGAATTTAAGAAACCAAACAAATAAGCAAATGAAAAGAGATAGAGAGAAACCAATAAACAGAATCTTAACTGTAGAGAACTAATTGATTGTTACCAGAGAGCAGGGGGTAAGTGGGGCTTGGATGAGACAGGTGATGAGGATTAAAGAGTACACTTATCATGATGAGCCATGAGTAATGTATACAATTATCGAATCACTACCTTGTACACCTAAACTAACATAACACTGTATGTTAAAATACTGTAATTAAAATAAAAAATAAAAAAGCAAGAGAATAATCTGTCCTCCATTTCTCCTGCCAGATCCATCTCTTTCTTGTCCTTGCCTGTGACCAACACCAGCTCAAGTTTAGTTTCCACTGTCACATGTGCTACTAACATCAGAACGCCTGGAGCTAGTACCTAGGTCAAATTTTATGGGGTCAGTTAACCATTATGGTTGATCTCTATGGGATTCCAACAACAAGCTTTAAGGAATACAAGGTGAATAGGCTCAGACTTCTTAGGCATGAGGACATGTTGGTGAATGCCACAGTCACTGGGAGGCCACCACTGTATGACAACAGTGCAGCCCTTGCACTATTCTGATCTCCTAGATTCATAGAGCCCTAAGAATAGCTCCTCCTAAGATACTCTTTGACCACCTCACAGGCAACTTGCAAAACCTCTTTCAGTGTTGTGAATGACAGGCCATGATGCAGAAGTTAATTTCAAGGAGGCATTCAGTCCAAATAACCCCCATTCTCCACTACCCATTCTAGTTTTGCCTCAAATTCGGTGACCATCAGGGCTGGTCCAGGTGGCACATCTGGTGAGGTTCCTCAGCCCTCATGCCTAAGAAGTCTGAGCCTAATCACCTTGTCTTCCTTACAGCTTGTTGTTTGATCCCATGGAGGTCAAACATAACAATTCACTGACCCCCATAAAAATGCCTAGGTACTAGTTCCAGGTTTCCTGATGTTATATGGGCATGTCTGGGCCTTGGGCAGCAGGGGGTGCCTGTGACTTGTCTCTGAACCTTGTGTGCTATGGTCCCAGCAGGGTACAACATGGCTATGTTTCTCCCTGGAGCTTAAGTCTGGGTATACACTGACCCCTGGGGAACCACAGGCCAGGTCTCACTAAGCCAGCTCCACACCTTCCCAAGATGAGCTGTGCAGGCTGGGTTCAGGTTCAGGGATCAGGATGGAGCTGGCCAGCCAGTGGGAGAAGGCTGGTTTGTGTAAAGAGTCCTTCCCTCCCCTTGGGTGGCTGAAGACAATAAGAAAGACTCAGGGAGCCCAGTAGCAGCTAAGGGGCATTCAGAAGATGCTACTGTGTGGGGATTTCTTCAATGGCTTGGGTTCCTCTCCTGGTTCTGGCTCATGTCACAGGTGCCTGGTGGCCAAAAATCAGGACTGGAGTAGAGAGGACTCTGGAACCATGTATGGGCCCTCTCCATTGACTGCTCTTTCTTGTCCCATGTCTCTCTCCTGACTTTCAGGGTCCTGGGCTTGGTCAGTGCTCACTCAGCCCTTTGCAGTGTCCAAGCCCATGGGTCAGACTGTCACCATCTCCTGCACTGGAAGCAGTAACAGCAAAGTATTGGGGCTGGAGGTGTGTCCTGGATCTAGCAGTTCTTGGGCAGTGCCCCCAAAGTTGTCATCTATGGTAGCAATGCTGGACCCTCGGGGCTCCCAGAAAGATTTTCAGGTTCCAGGTCAGGGAGCACAGCCTCCCTGAGCATCTCCAGGCTCCAGGCTGAGGACAAGGCTGATTATTACTGTTCTGTGTGGGACAGCAGTCTCAGAGCTCACACAGTGCTCCCATCCCATGGCAAAGTGAGACACAAAGCCTCTCAGTGACGGGGTTCCCTGGGCATTCCCCATGCCTTGGCCAACACAGCTGTTTATTTTGTTTATTTTGCCTACCAGTGGAGTTTTAGCCAAGTTCTAAGGAAGCCTGTCAAGGAAAGTACCCTTGTCCTTTTGTCCTTTAAATGTCTGCTCTTAAACCAAGCTCTTGTCCACAAAGGCATTTTTTTACTTTTTTTTTTTTTACTTACTAAGTATTTATTCATTTATTTTTATATTGTTTTATTTTATTTATTTATATAAAATATAAATATAATATATAAAATATAATAATATATGATATATATTATTATATATAAACATATAATATTATATAATATGTAAACATATATAAATATAATAATATATGTTAATATAAATATATATTGATATAATATATAATAATACAATATATATTATATTAATAATAATATAATATAGAAAAATAATATATAAAATATAAAAATATATTTTATTTTATTTATACTATTTTATTTTATTTTTATATTATTTAAAGTAAGTACCTATTTTTACTTACTAAGTAAGAATTTACTTACACTGAGAAGGATTAACTGGATACCGAGGGACAGGCAATCTTGGGGACTGAGGCCATGTTGGATAAGACCAGAGTCCAGCTGTGCCTGATCAGGATAGATGACTATACAGAGATCTGTCCCTCCACACCTTTAGGTGAACCCCGAATATGTGCCAGGCAAGGCACTCTGACATAGACACAGCTTGAGGATGCTAGGGGCAGTCTGTGTCCTCATGTTCCTGAAAAGGTCATGGGAGAGAAGGAAGATTCACAAGTATTAACATCAGTGGAAATAAGAAGTTACTGGAATGTCAGGAGGGGTGAGGTCGGTGGGCATTGGAGCATCTGACAGGGAGCCCCAGAAATGGATGTGCTGTGATGATGTCTCTGGGCTATACTGATGAGGACAAGCAGGAGGGGAGCATGAAGACAGAGACCAGGTGGGGACTGTGGACAGTGTCCATGTCACACTAGGAGTCCTTGATGAGTAGTGGCAGCTGAGACGGGGAAGGAGGATCAGGGTCCCCATGACATGGAGGAAGCAGGGACTGGGGATGGGGATGGAAAGGAAAAGGAGCAGGTGCGAGGTCTTGGGAACAGTGAGGGGAAGGGGCTCCTTTTGCTGGAACAGTGGGAGGGATGCAGAATGACTTCCATCTCTTGTTTTGAGAAAACGGGATCAGCCCTGACCCAGGAGAATGTTCATCAGATTTCCAGGAATGTAGTTGTTTGCTTACTTTCCTGTCACTCTTGATGAACTTCACCCATGCCTGTTGAAAATCAGAATTGTTACAAGAATGGAGATGAGCTCAGTCCCTCTGTCTATGAACACACTTGAGTGAACGTAATGAAAAGTACACTGAACCAGGCACAGGGTCCCCGTCATATACGAGAGAGCCTCATCCTGCAGGGAATCAGCCTGGTCCTTACAGCGTTGGATCTGGACAGTTCTCTCAGGGGAAGGAGGCACAGTTGGGCAGGGTGGTCCTGCTTCAGCACACATGTGTCCAGGATGGCTACAGAGCTTGGGCTAAGACGGCAGGAAGCTGAATGGCCAGGTTTCAGAAGAAACTGATGTTAACAGGGCTGCTGGGCACTCCCGATTCTTCATGAGGCCCTCTCTCCCCTCCTGGAGCCCAGCATCTCCACCTGCAGCCCCGCTCCCTATGATTCTGATGTCCCTCCACAGAGCAGTTCTGGGCCAGGCCAGGATCACTCCCACCCACAGGGCTTGATCTGAATTTCAGGTAGTCTCATGTGAGGAAGAAACAGAAAATAAATTCCTCATGATGGGATTCCTCTGACCACTTGCATTTTGCTCACACTCAGAGCTGGACACACTGCTGGGCAGGGTTTTTTCCTGGCCAAACAGAAATCAGTTCAAGTCTGCTCCATAGAATATCGGGATTTTCCTAGTTAAAAAAGTATCTTTATAATATGTTGCTAAATGGAATCTATCTTTCTCTGTTTCGTTGTTGTTACTGTTGATGTTTGTTTGTTTCTTTTTCCTTTAGTTGATCTCTCTGGAAAAATCATGATGAACTGTGCATAGATTTTCAGACATAAGCATGCCGATTGTTCTTATTTTTATCAACACACATGACACTCATTCTTGAATGTAGGCTATAGTTTCTCAAACCTTGTATTTGGAACTCTGCTCCTAACAACCACCACACACTAGGTTCTCTTGTGAACAGAGTCTGCTCAAGGAATGAAGAGTTCTCAGAGTGGCGCCAGAGTGACTCAGTCATCAACCTTCTGCCTTTGGCTCAGGCCATGATCCTGGGGTCTTGGGATCAAGTCCCACTTCTAGCTTTCTGCTCAGCTGGGAGGTTGATTCTCCTCCTATCTGCTGCTCCCCCATACTTGTGCGTGCTTTCACTCTCTCTAGCTCTTTCTCTTTCTGTCAAAGAAATAAATAAAATCTTTGAGAAAAAAGATTCAAAAAGGCACCTGGGTGGTTCAATGGTTAAGTGTTTGCCTTTGGCTGGGATGGAGCTCCATGTGTGGCTCCCTATTTTGTGGAACACTGCTTCTCTCTCTCCCACTCACCCTACTTGTGTTCCCTCTCACAATCTCTCTCTGTCAAATAAATAAATAAAATATTAAACAAATAAAAATAAAACAAGTTAAAAAATAAAAATAATTGCTTCCGAGAACATCATTTGTCAAAGCTCCCTGCAGACCAGTGTCCTTTGCTCCAGAAGAGATTCCTAGGAGTGAGTTACTGGATGGCAATGGATGTCAATGTGATCCTTGACTGTGTGGGGTCATTGACAGATGGTGAAGATTCATCCAGCATCACCCACTGGAGATGCACACCTGGCCACTTCCCATGACCTCCCATGCTGACAGCAAGGCTCTGTCTGTCTCCCTTCAGTGCTGCAGGGGATCCACAGGGAGGAGGAGCCCTGGTCATGAAGAGATCACAAATGAGGGAAGAATGTCTGTCATGCACAGGAGGGGTTGTGTCCATGGAGACCTGCATTGCTCTTCACACTGTATACCTTATATATGCACAGTATTTATTTGTTAACTATCCATCCATGCATCTGGAAGGTAAAATTATTATTGTTTCTATTTTATTTTACTTTTTAAAATTTATTTCATTTCATTTTATTTGCAACTTTTAAATTATTTTTTTAATTTAAATTCAATTAGCCAAGATATAGTACAGTAATAAATTTTGATATAATGTTCAATGATTCATTAGTTGAGTATAACACCCAGTATTTCAAAATTGAAAGCCGGATTTCTCTCATCCAGAACAATCAAATTCTGTCAATTGTTCCCTCAGGATCTCTATACATTACCTGCTTGTTCTGTGTATGCAGGTATGTCTCTGTACTTAGGGACCTCTCTCTGTGAATTCATGAGTCATTTCTCTCATTGGATTCATGAGAGGTGTCTTTTCATTGAGAATTCAGAAAGACGTTTCACAATATTCCCTAGGTGACTTTCTGTTATAAATTGGGTGGGTAAAACATATATGCATATAAGTAAATGCTTCAAAAAGGGAAATTATTGGATAATCACAAAAATCTATATTTAAATGTGTGTTCTGTTAATAAATTGATAACCAGTCACCAGACTGAGGCCCAGCAGGCTCCAGCCACATGCAGATCTCCAGCTACTGGATACAGCAGCATTAAGAAATTAGTGTATTAAATGCTGGTTACCATGTTCCCATGAAAAACTGGAAGAGGAATCACTCCCACTTCTGGA
>ML109612.1:0-21827 GCA_003697995.1 Taxidea taxus jeffersonii | reverse complement strand
CCATGTTCCCATGAAAAACTGGAAGAGGAATCACTCCCACTTCTGGAGTTGTGATAGATGATTGGATAAAATTCTGTGTGTGTCTTGGAATGAAGTTGAGACACAGCTCTCTTTGGTCCCTTTGTAGTGAGAATGGCCTCCCTTTATGGATACTTTTATTTTCAAGATTGCAGCTATACAGGGTTCTTCTCTGACATAAGTAACAGCTTAAAAAAGAGGGTCAGGATGGCTCATGAGGCTCTAACTGGGGTACCAGGAATGTCAGAGAGGAAAGTAAGTTTTTGGGGCCTGAGTGTATGTGCCTAGGACAATCCTATATGACCCCTGCAGGCTGGGACAACACTCAGGCCCTCTCAGGGGTCAGGCATCAGTGCTCTCACTTGCTGATGCTGACCTGCCAAGACTTTGGGGTTATCACCACCCAGACCACGTCTTCCCCCAGGTCAGCTCCTCCACTCCTCCTCTGTCTCTTTCCATCAGTAAACGTGGAGGGCAGATAGAAAGACATCACAGGCTTATCTGAGGGCAGCTTCTCTGCTCACATGGAAGTTTCTGGAGATAGAAAGATATTTTGGAAGCTCAGTCTCCACAACAGAGCTTTAGGGTCAGAATTTGTTTCTTTACCATGACATGGGCTCCTCTCCTCCTCCTCATTCCCTGCACAGATGACTGCTGATCTCACCCAGGGTGGGTGGGAGAATGTTCTGCTCCATGTCTCCACTCTCCTTCATGGTGGGCTGCCCTCCTACCCACAGATCTCTGTTTCATTATGGTGTGTCTGGCCCAGGTGGAGCTCGCTCAGGCACTCTCAGTGACCATGTCCTCTCACTGAGGGCCACACTTGCTGCACCAGAAATAGGGATACAGTTTGCAATGAGGATGCAACTTGGCTACAGCGACACCCAGGCCATGTCCTCAGCTACTGATCCACAGTAGGAACAGCCCATCCTCTGTGTTCTATCACAGAGTCTCTGGCTCCAGGTCTGCAAACCTGGCTTCTCTGACCATCTCCAGGCTCCAGGCTGAACACAAGCCTGAGGATTCCTACTCAGCATGGTGCAGGAGGTGTGGAGTCTTCCCAGTGCTTCAGGCCAGTGGGGAAGAGACACCCTGATCCTGATCTTCCAGACCTCACCCAAAACCGTGGGGACCTCACAGAGCACCCTGCCACTGGCCCATTAGGAGACAAAGGCTGGTTTCCACCTGACATTTGTGGGGACAATTCAGGATTATAGGAAATAACAAAGTGAGGAAAAGCTTGAGCTACAGAAGTAGCAAGTGCACCAGGACTGCCTTGTGAATATAATGATGATCATGTGGCTATGTGGACATTTATGTGCGTTCACATGGTGTGAAACAGATTTCAGGTGGAAGTCAAGGGATCAATATTTTCCTAGCTTGCCCTTTCTGTCCTGTTTGGAGATGCTGGACTCACATGCACAGCAGGTCCACCTCTTTAAACTCCTGTGGATGCTCAACAAGTTCACCAGCCACCAGCCTCCTCTGTGTTTCTGGTCTCAGCTTGTTACCTGACCTCTGATGCAGGACTCCTGCCCCTGCAGGGACATCACTCAATTCACCCAATAGATCATGCCTTATATACCACAATGCTGGATGTCTTACCCAACACTCTTGTGCACATGCTACATACACACATGACCCCCATACATGTGTCACAGCAGTGTGTTCCCTTCATGGTCCTTACACTTACATGTATGCCATCTGGAAACTGGAGACATGGAGGGATCTATAGGGACACAGTTGGCATTTTGAAAGACATCATAGTTTTCCACTGAAATAAATTACCATATGTGAGAGTGTCAACATTACATGAATGTATCTAGAAAGGCCCTTTTTCACACCACTCTCTTGGGTCACTACATCAGAAAGACTACAGTGAAAAATAACCTTATGCTTGCTGTGTAGAGGTGTATGACAAGGGTGGAGGAGGTGGGTGCTGAGGGCAGAAGGGGAGCTGTGGAAGCAAGGCCTGAAGATGGTGGGCAAACCACTCAGCTGGAGAGAGGGGGCACTGGTTAAACTTTGTCTTCACTAATGGGTGACTTGCCTCCAACAGTGAGGGCCCGTTGCTCTGTGAGTTCCTGGCTCTGCCTCCCTCTGCACACTGCTTCAAAAGTGTATCATCCCTTTCCTTTTTCTCTACGGGGTCTGGTAACATTGAAGCTATAGACAATGAGCAGCTAGAATGCATATCCAAGTAGGAAGTTGGCTCTCAGGAAAGTCTCCCCAGAGGCAAAGAGAAATTGTGACCCGAATTCCATTGGCCTCAATGGAATCTCAGACGACAGAACTCTGTGGGATCCCTACCATGTCCTGGGATCTTTTCTTTAGTACCTTATGCAGGAAGCCTTTGCCAAATTTTACAGAAAGGAGTCCCTGAGGTCACCTGGAACCTGCTCTTTCCTCAGTGGAGGAGCAGTGAAGTGACACTGGGCTCACAGCCCATGTCTCAGAGCACTGGTCACTTTGGCAAAGGTTCCGCATTTCTGTATTGGAAACCTCAGCAGTGTGGGCTATGCTGGGTTTGGGTCCCCATAAATGGGATTATTGACATCACTTGGGATTCAGCCTGATGGAGAAAAGCTGATCACTTCAGATCTGGGGTCACTGCTTCAAACTTTGATGATCCTCTTCACCCTAGACAAGTGAGCCAACATATCTTCTCCGCTACTCTTGTCCATCCATCATGTCTCTGTCACTAAGTGTCACCAATACTGGTCACAGTCAGTGACTAGTCACTCATTGGGGATACCTCTACTGTCAAGTCTGCATCAGCCCTGGCCTGCCTAAGGCCATGACGTGGATTTGCATCTTTTAGAATGACTACTTGATCTTTACCATCAATGCTAAGTATTAACCATTGATTTTGTTTTCTTAATTGCATTTTCTGATACTTGAGGAATACTGTTGAAAAATAATGAAGGTGAAGATCATCTTTGCCTTTTCCTGATCTTTGTGAAAATGGTCACGTTTGCTATGCAATGAACTGAGATGCTGGTTTTAGGACTACGTCATAAGTGTTTGAGAGAGTGTGTATTACCTTATTATAAATGTATCTGTTTGTATTTCATATGTTTTTTTATTTTTTAATTTTTAAAGATTTTATTTATTTATTTGACAGATGGAGATCACAAGCAGGCAGAGAAGCAGGGAGAGAGAGGAGATAGCAGGCTCCCTGCTGAGCAGACAGCCCAATGTGGTGCTTGATCCCAAGACCCTGGGATCATGACCTGAGCTGAAGGCAGAGGCTTTAACCCACTGTGCCACCCAGGTGCCCCCATATGTTTTTTTTTAATTTGTCAAAAGCTCTTTCAAGAACAATTGGGGCAATATGATCCTATTGATGCAGTAATATCTGGCTCTTTAGAGCCAGAGAAGGGGCTAGGGACCCTGGGACCCTGGTGTTTATCTGAGACTGAGTTGAAGCTCAAGAGTTCCTGGGGAGGACTCCCTGGCTTCTGCTGGTACCAGCCTATGACATATCTCCCAACACTGAAACCACTGCTTAGGGTACAAGTAAGGCTGGCTGTTGTTCCCAGAGATGCTGAGAGGGAGGGTGGCTGAGCCAGCATAGGTTGGGACAGGGAAACTGCAAACACAGACACTCATGGGTGATGGGGAATTAACACTGGGAGTTTCTCAGTCTTAAGGGCTGATAATACAAGGGAAGATCCTAAAAAGTCAGATGATGTCCCTAGCTGAGCAGAGAGCCCTTCTCTGGCTCTAAAGATGCCTTGGCCAATTCAGGACTTCTGATTATCTCTGGCCTGCAGCCTGAGGACAAATCTGACTATTACTGTGTTGTTAGAGATACTGGTGCTCCTCACAAAAGCCCTGAAATGCTCTGAATGGGACCCAGGAGGGTGTGAGAGGAGTAGCTGTGGGAACAACCACAAGATCTTGTACAGAAGCCTCCTCAAGGCTTTAGAATTCTTCTCTGTCAATTCCCATCAATGAAACCTTAGTCTTAGACAAAAGTGTAGCAAAAGAAGAAGAAGAAGAAGAGGAAGAGAGAGAAGAAGGAGAAGGAGAAGAAGGAGGAGGAGGAGGGAGAGGGAAGGAAGAGGATGAAGGAGAAGAGGAAGGAGGAGAAGGAAAGAAAGGAGAAAGAGAAACAGGAGAAGGAGAAGGAAGAGGAGAAGGAAGAGAAGAATAAAGCAAAATCACAGCAAAACTGAACTTAAACCCAGTGAAAGAAACATATAACTCTACTAGCTTTCTTGATTGGAGGAAGGCCTGATCCCATGGACTTTCCTGTAGACATGGCTTCTGTTCCTGATGTTACTGAGAGTTCTTCCTTCCCTTCCCCATCTGAGAGGCTAGCTAACATGCACTGTGCTCCTGATATGAGGCAGGATGATGACAGATGCAGGCCTAGGGGAGCTCAAGGCCCAGAGCTGACCTAGATCACTGCTGTGGTATCTGTGTCTTTCACTATAATGTCAAGGAGATGGGGTTTAGGCGTGGGGGGACTTCTGCTACCTGAGGCCAGCAAACATATTTTCAGAGTCGGAGAATGTGAAAGGTGGGGGGGTGGAATCCAGCATTCCTAGGAAACCACTGAGTGTCAAATGTGACTTCCCACAGGTGATACCACTTGACCCACATGAACTCCCATGGGTGGGTTTCTAGAGCCCATGGAAATGACGTGAGTCCTCTTCTCCTTTTCTGCCCTGTAGGAGCTTTTAAGCGTGGAGGGTGCCAGCCAGGGTTGTGGAGTATCAGAAAACCCCTGCGATGTGCAATAACATCTCCCTCTGAAGCTCTCAACAGAGTCCAATGAGGAGTTCACCTTTGTCTCACTGAGTACAGCAGAAACATTGGAGATTATCATGATTGTGGGTAACAAGGTCTCCCAGGCAAAGCCGGTAAGTCTGTGACCTAGAACAGCAGTGATGGATCTTCAGGGATCCCAGGCAAATCTTCCTGTTCCTGGCTCATCAACATTACCTCCTTGTTCACCCCTGGCCTGCAGCCTGAGGATGAGACTGACTCCCACCATCACATATCTGAGCACAGTCTCACCACCATGAAGAGATACCCTTCCACAGCACCCCCCCATCAGATGCTCTGACCCATCATCCCCCATCTTTGCCTGTGACCAACACCAGCTCTGCTCCTCTGGTGTCACTTGTGCTTCAGAAACTAGAGAACTCCACATATTTGACTCTGTCTATCTTATGAGCTCAATTAATATATCTTACTTTCAAGATACCTAGATGGCTCAGTTGTTTATGCATCTGCCTTAGGCTTAGGTCACCATCCTGGAGGCCAGTGATCAAACTCAGCATCAGGCTGTCTGCTCAATGGGGCCTCTGCTTCTCCTTTTCCCTCTGCACCCCCATTATGTTCTCTCTCTCTCAAATAAATAAATAAAATCCTTAAAAAAATAAAGAAAACAACGTACTTTCTTACTGTGTCCCAGTCTAAACAAACTGATTTTGCCTCAACTAACTAAAAATATAACTAAAAATATCCCCCACACTTGTTGTGTGGGAATGATAAGGAAAACAAAAATATGGGACTTTTACCTGAGAGACACCAGTCCCCTCTGCCAGCTCCCTATGTGTCCCCTGGTCCTGTCCCAGGATTTTCTGATTATTTCTTTTTTTTATTACTATAATTTTAACTTTTTTTCAGAGTTCCAAGATCATTTTTTATGCACCACACCCAGTGCTCCATGCAATATATGCCCTCCTTAATACCCACCACCAGGCTCACCCCACCCTCACCCCACTCCCCTCCAAAACCCTCAGTTTGTTTCTCAGAGTACACAGTCTCTCATAGTTCATCTCCCCCTCCAATTTCCCCCAACTCACTTCTTCTCTCCTTCTCCCAATGTCCTCCGTGTTATTCCTTATGCTCCACAAGTAAGTGAAATCATATGATTGACTCTCTTTGCTTGACTTATTTCATAATCTCCTCCAGTCCCATCCATGCTGATAAAAATAGTTGGGTATTCATCCTTTCTGATCATTTCTTGACCCTGAAATCAACCAGACTGTGTTTTTCTGTTTCTTTTGGTGGTGCTCTGGGGAATCATAGGAATGCTCTAGGGCAGGAGATGACCTTTCCACTTTTGAGGACAGGGCCCTCAGACATGTTTACTTCTCCTTGTCTAATGCCAGAGTTCACATTCTTTTCTTTCTAAGGTTTTTTGGTCTGGTTGATGTAAAGTAAATCTATTATTCCAGGTCTAGATTCAGTAAACCCAAATCCCATTATCAGATAAACTTTTATTATAGGAAAACTTCTAGATAGGCCTGATTTTCTAAGTGAGGGTGCATGGAGCTCTCGACAAATTTGGTCATATATCTATGCTGGTGGGTAACAGGTTACAAGGTCATTGCTGTTCACAAGTAGAAGGAGGACTTATATATAATTCAGAAGAGGTTTCACTATAGCAATAATATTTTTATATCAATTGTCTTACTAAGAATCATTACAAAACTCCACTGAAATATGTTAAATACATCAGGGAAACAAAATAAAGTAAGAAATTTCCAGGTTGCAGGTCAAATGGAAACCAAGAGAGGTAAGAATGAGCAGAAGACTCATTTCACAACAACTCTATAGTATCATGAACAACACAAACATTGAATGTCATGTCCTATACAATGTGGACTGGGGTAACCGAGCAGAGGGCCCTTACACTAACAAGAGCAACAAGACAATGAGACACCCTATGAAAGGAATCCATGTATAATCAATTCCAGTTACGAACATGGGACAACTCTGGGGAAGATAAAACCTTAATTTTAAGGACCAGTTCAAGCTGACATGGATTAGAAATGGCTCCAGTACAGGGTTAAGTAAATCCAACTGTTAGGTAATTCTGACTATCTGGTAACATGATCACTGTGCAGTGCATTCTGTGTTTAGCTTTCTGGAATTCTTAGTGACCTGGAAAAACAATCAATGTCACTGCCCCAATCATTGTGTAGGAGACTTACTCATTCTATGCACCTGGACAGTACCTTCATAAAAATACATCTGAAATTAGGGTGGTCCAGGAGAGCTGGGTTGTGTCAGGGTCACTCTGAGGTCAGCATGTGGCAATGCTGTGCTTGTCCAGGAGGAACAGGGCTCTGGCTAAGGCAACTAGGGAAAATTTTCCAATACTCTACTGAGAATTGGATAATTGACCAAGCATTGTCCCCAGTGAAGTGAGATTTCTTGCATATGGGGTCCCCAGAAACCACATGAGTACCTAACACTGACTCACACCACTATATCAAGTTTCAACCTCCATCATCAAGAGTTGTATTCCTGGCGTACATCCAGGCAGGGATAGATGGACACTGAAACAAGGGGGCAGATTTATATTAAGATACCTGAACTATGAGGGCAAATGGAAATAAGATCATGACATCTGAGCATGGGAGTGCCAGATTTCCAAAAACTTGTCTTCTGCAAGCAGAGTCTGGAGGCTTCAGCATGTCCCAGATTTCTTTACTCTTCACAAATCTCAATCCATAGATAAGGCATTCCATGAGGGCAGCAGCAAAAAGACTTTGAGGTTATGAACAGGCAGGGAAAGGGGATGTGAGGTAGGTAGTACGCACATTATGTCGGTTGCCCCAATGAGCAAGGGAGCTCCTGAGCCATCAGCTCTGGCTCCCTGAGACAGTGGGGAGGAGGTCAGGACACTGCACACATTGCCTTGGGACTAACTGCCCCTCTAACCCAGGGCAGGAAGAGTGCATGGAGATGAGCATGTCAGGGATTCGCAGCCCAAACCCAAAGGAAAGCTCTTGGCTGCATCAAGCAGCATCACCATGGAACAACTGGACAGCTGCCGTCTGTGCTTCTTATTGTGAAGGGCTCCTGGTACTCTGGTTCTCCCTCACCCAGCTTCCCACTTATCCCATTCAGCACTGGTCCCTACTTACCCCCTAGGCGGTCGTCAGGGACAGTAATTCAGTAATGCAGACCATGAGAACGACTGGGGTGATGAGCAGTGTTGTCTCAGGGCTCCCTCTAGTGGTCAGGGATTCTTCTGGAATCGATGGCATCTCTGCTTATCCCTGATGAAATGCACAATACATGCAGTTTCTCCTTCTTCTTCTCCTCCTTCTCCTCCTCCTCCTCCTTCTTCTTTTAATTTTACTTATTTATTTAACAGACAGAGATCACAAGTAGGCAGAGAGGCAGGCGGAGAGAGAGGAAGGGAAGCAGGCTCCCTTCTGAGCAGAGAGCCGGACGTGGGGCTCGATCCCAGGACCCCGGGATCATGACCTGAGCCCAAGGCAAAGGCAGAGGCTTTAAACCACTGAGCCACCCAGGTGCCCCTACATGCAGCTTTTTAGGTGCAATATCCATAGATGGTATTCATGACTATTCTGTTACTTCTCATTTGCTTCATCATTTTGTAGTGATGGATGAGAACAAATACATGCATCTTCAGATGTATCAATTATCCTTTCTAATTCTTCCTTTTCTCCTTAAATTTTAGATGCCCTCCATCTCAAAATTTCATATATGTAAGTACACATTAACTATTTTTCCAGGAGTAATGCTGTTTAATAGATATTATTGAATTTAATATGAATAGTTATGTCTGATGTAATTTAAGTCCCTGAATACAGATGATAATAAGGGGAAAATGGTCATGCAAACTTCATTAAACTATTTACTAACAATTCAGAAATGAGCATTCAATTGCCTTTTTATTGAGTAATAGGATGAACTACAAACTTGTGGCTTCTCTTTCACCTATTGCCCTAGAAATTGTATGTTACTTCCAAATCCACCATCACATCCACACCACCTTTCTAGTTCTCTGTGCAACATACTGACTGCACAAGGAAAAATAATTTTATAGTATTCACACAAATGTTCACACAAATGTTTTCAGATACTGTCATTCTTACTTTAGATTATGAAGCACCTGCTTTCTTTTCTTTATTTTTAATGTGTGAGTTCTTTGAATAAGTTCCATAATTTAATATTAGTATAGTTACTTTTCCCCTGAGAATGTTCACTATCAGAAGGGAGTGGTGGGAGGCTAGGGTGACTGGGAGATGGATATTAGGGAGGGTATGTGGTGGGATGGGCACTAGGTGTTATATGGAACTAATGGATTGTTGAACACTACAACAAAAACTTATGATGTACTATATATTGGCTAACTGAACATAATGAAAAATGAAAAAAAAAGAACCTCATTCACCACTGTAACATCAAACTTCCAGATATTTGAACTCTCTGTGATTATTTGTGCTTTATCTGCATTTACTTTCTGCACCTCTTAGAAATATCTTTCCTATTGTATCAGAAAGCCAATGAGAGATTATTTTTTAGGTCTTAGAACATTTATTTAAAAATTAAATAGGGCGCCTGGGTGGCTCAGTGGGTTAAGCCTCTGCTTTCAGCTCAGGTCATGATCCCAGGGTCCTGGGATAAGTTCCACATCTGGCTCTGCTCAGCAGGGATCCTGCTCCCTGCCCCCTCTGTCTGTCTCTCTGCCTATTTGTGATCTCTCTCTCTGTCAAATAAATATAATAAAATCTTAATAAAATAAATACATTGGTTGTACATTTTTTTTCCTTTTTGTTTTCTAAGATTTTATTTATTTGACAGACAGAAATCACAAGTAGGCAGAGAAGAAGGCAAAGAGAGAGGGGGAGGCAGGCTCTCTGCTGAGCAGAGGGCCGGATGTGGGGCTCGGTCCCAGGACGCTGGGATCATGACAGGAGCCGAAGGCAGAGGCTTTAACCCACTGAGCCACCCAGGTGCCCCGTAAGTACTTTTTCACATGATGCCATGTTAAAATAAGAAAGGATTCATAGGGATATTCAAATGTCAGGTTGCAGAAGAAACCTGTACTTGAAATCAGAGCATGGATATGTATGTATAGACAGGGACCTGGTGAGCTGCAGAAGCCAGCTGGACTCTCGAGAAGGGCTTTGGGTCTTGTGATATGTGTGCCCTTTGACCAGCAGGGGGTGCTGTGGGACTGGACAGTGGTCCCTCCTCAGAAACTCAAGGAGGAGCTTTCACTCTATGAAGCCTGGGACTTGGACTAGGTCTTGTGTTCCCTGAAAGAGATGCAGCATCTGTGTCCTCTCAGGCCTGGCAGAGTCCCCAGAGCAAGGACCTATATATGTATCAGCAGGTGCTTCCTCCCAGGACTCTCCCCAGGGAGGAAGCCAATGCCCATCCTCCTCAGTGTGTGGTGAGAACTGAGATTCAGCACCAGGGTTCAGGGAGGGGTGGATCAGCCACTGGATGGAGCTATTTAAATGGACAGCCTCTCCTGTATCAGAGGATGGTGGAAAAAGGAGACCTCGGACAGCCCTGACCTCTGTGAGGACTAGAGCCTGTGTCACCATGGCCTGGATTCTAGTCCTTTTTTTTTTCCTCATGGCACAGATAAGGACAGGACTTAGGGACACAAGATAGCCCTATAACTGGTGTCTGCTCCTCTGTCATGGAGACTGAGAAACTTTACACTTGCCCCTGCCCCATCACCCATGAATGTCTGGGTTTGCAAGTCACCTTTATCAGCCTGTGCTGACCCAGGGGTACTCCCTCTCTGCATTTCTGGAAGGAACAGATGGACTCACCTGCATCCAGAGCAGTGGCTTCAATGTTGGGGGATACTATACCATCTGATATAAGCAGATGCCAGGGAGCTCTTGCTGGAGTTTCCTATGCAATTAATCAGACTCAGATTAGCTCCAGGGCTCCAGGGTCACCAGCCACTTCTCTGGCTACAAAGATATCTTGGCCCATGTAGGGTTTCTGTTCATCTCTGGCCTGCAGTTTGTGTACCAGGCTGACTCTTTTTGTGATATTTTTCAAGGCAGCTGTTATATGGACAATGTCCCCCAGAATCTAGGGGAAGTGAGACTAAAACCTCCCCAGTGCTCTCTCTGCATGCTGCAGTCACCCAGTCCTGCCTGGTACCAAGGCTACTCTGGGTAACATCTGTTGTCATGTCTTCAGTCAACTTCCCTTCATAGGAGCTTTATATGTGCAAATGACCTCTCATTTACTTTACAGGGTTCATTTTTTCCATGGCTAATATCTTCTTGTACAGATCTCACTGTATCCATAGGAATAAATCAGGCCTTAGGGCAAAGGGGCTGCTTCAGGGAGATTATGGCAGGATGGAGGTGGGTGACCTCACCCATGTCAGCACAGGGTCTAAGACTGACTCAGAAGTGTGGGTTCTCTGAGTACTTGTAATGGGTCACTGCATCCAAAAAAACCCATGCCCATCTCTCAAGGCCCAGTATTAAGAGTCAGACACCTTCTTTCTGCAACTGCTCATCCCAATCTTTCTCTAGGAACTTTCTTTTTCTCCCATTCTGGGAATTGTTCTTTTTTTCCCATGAGGTCCACAGGAAGCAGGTCTCTTTAGCCACAAGGGTGATGAGTCACAGATCCCTCTCTAAAGTAAGATGTGACTGTGTGTGTCCCTTCTATGTGTGCCCTGGACACCCAGCGTCAGGTTTCCTCATCACTGAAGCAGCTGTAAGAGCCATGTTTCTTCTTCATCTCAAGGTGATCTGAGGCACATGGCACAATGCTGACAAAGCTGGGAATAGTCAGGGCCTAGGGACATATACAGAAAAAGAAAAGAAGTTGCAATTCCACACGTTATGGAGACAGGATCACAGAAATACAGGGGGGATGTGTCATCCCTCCACTGTTTCAGGAAGTTGACACTGAGGACACCCAACCAAGCCTGGGCCTTTCCCTTTCCCCCTTCTTTATGCACAGGTAAATGGCTGAAGTGGTGTCTGGAAGTGGTTCCTAGGAGCACCTGGGCTGTTTCTCTTTTCCATACCCTAGTAACACCATGTGAACTTTGGTTCACCCTAATCAACAGTGCAGGACTCTGGATGCCTAAATCTTAATTACTTTACGTTCTGCAGAGAGTTACATCTTGGGTACTCTCTAATGCCAGAATTTATTTACCTTCATGTAACAAAGAGAGTTAAAAAAGGTAGTGTGTTGGTGACTCCAAGTCTCTTTCAGGGGGACTGACCTGGGCTAGTCAAAACTGCCCTCTGTCCCTCCCCCAGTGACCTCACTCCCTGGAGATCTGTATGTTTCATCAATACCGATTGCAGCCTTGGCTGTACACCTCCCATGAGAACTTGAGGCCCTTCCTCCTGATGTACCATCCTTCCCATTCCTGTAACCCAGCAGGTATTTAAAATTGAAGCATCTCTGGAGCTATTAAATTCTGCAGCACAGCTCTATATCCATCTCATTGGCTCTGCCCTTTCTCCTCTGCTTCTCCTCAGGCTTATGAAAATAAGGAAGAACTGAGTGCCTTTGCCATGTTCAACCATGGAATCTGGCCCAGTAAATGCTGATTGGTGGGGGCAACACAGAGCCTTGTGAGGTTTGCATTTGCAACAACTGTGCAGTGAAAAAAATGTTGCCCCTGAATATGAATATTTGATAACTGTGGAATGTTGACCCTTCCAGGGTGGGGAATCACTCTCCCACACTGTGGACAGTTTGTGTGTTTGGAAGTGTTCCTGAGCATGTGTTGACAGAATCATACTGCATATCACAGAAGCTCTGCTAACTCAGGAAGGCTCCAGGACTTTGATGAAAGTTCTCTTTGATCGTTCTCATGGTAGTTTACTTTCTGTGAGTCTTGCAGGCCAAGATAATCATCAGTGGAGCTACTTGTCATCTCATAGTGTCCAGTTCAGGGAACCCTTGTGGTAGCGGAGGGCTTGTGCACAATCACTGAGGGCTTTCTCTGAGCATTAAATGTGAGCTCTAGCTGTTCCTTGTCTGAGGTCTGCCCACAGATCTCATGCAGACTGTTACCGTGTGGAGACCCTGTCCTGTGCAGTCTGGCAGGGACAGCTTCCTCATCAAAAGGAGCGTTCCCTTCTCCACAGTCATTTCCTCTGGACAGAGGAACATGGGTGGGAATGACTCAAGGATAGGAAATTCCCAGCCTCCTGCACAGAAAGGACCCTGTGTTCCTGGGGACCTGTCACTGCTCTGGACTAGATCCTGATCTAGAGAAGTTTGTGTAAAGGCAGAATTTCAATACTGACCCAGGGACAGAGAAAGAGGCCATGGGCAAACTCCCTCTGAACACTCATAGTAGGTCTTATAATGAGTCCTGACTTAATGGGAGATGACATATAGGGACAACAGGTCAAGCACTAATGCAGGAAACAGTGGACAAAATAATTGGGGTGATGTGGAGTTGTATCTGATGGGCTCTGGTCACCTTCTCACACAATGATGTGCCTGTCTCTGGACACCATAGGGCAATTTGGTCCCGTTTCTGAGGAGTCAAGGAGGATCAGGGCTGGGACCTTCCACCAGGCACTGCCTGTGCCCTCTGCTCAAGGCTCACAGTTTTATCCTCCCCACCCCCTGCCATCACACAGCTCCTCTCCTGCCCAGCCTCTGACATGCTGAAGCAATGAGGGACAAGACACTGAGCCAGTGAGTGGTAAGGAACTGGGGTTTCATTTTCATGGATGTTCCCACCCTCTCTCTGAGGATGACAAGGGGAAGGGAGACATCAGGGAAGGTCTGCTCAGTTGTGGGATCATAGAAGACAAGATCACTGATGACCTCCACCATGACCTGGTCCCCTCTCTTCCTTACCCTCCTTTCTCACTGCATAAGTGTGTGGATGCATAGATAAGGGAAGGAGCCAGGGAGGACATGTGAGGCCCTTTTTCTCCTCTTGTCTTCAGGCCTCAACATCACCCTCTCCATGTCTCTCCCCTTTGCAGGTTTCTGGGACCAGTCTGTGCTGACTCAGCCACCTTCTGTGTCCGGGGCCCTGGGCCAGAAGGTCTTAATCTCCTACACTGGAAGCAGCTTGAACATCCAGGATGGTTATGTTGTGAACTGGTACCAAGAGCTCCCAGGAACAGCACCCAGAACCATCATCTATGCTAATAGCAATCGACCCTCAGGGGTCCCTTATTGATTCTCTGGCTCCAAGTCTGACAGCTCAGCCACCCTGACCATCACTGGGGTCCAAGCTGAGGATGAGGCTGATTATTACTGCCAGTCCTATGACAATAATCTCAATGGTAAGACAATGCTCCAGGTCTGTGGGGAAGTGAGAAAAAACAAACAAACAAACAAACTGGTATTCCCCAGCAATGGGTCTCCCTTAGCAGCTCCCACTCCTTGGACATGTCTGCTCTTTCCTTTATTTGAACTAAACTTTAGTCTGAGACTCATCTCAAGGAAGACTGACTACAAAATCATCCACATTCTTTTAAGTTAAGCCTCTCCTGGGATGCCTGGGTGGCTGTTCCATTCAGCATCTGTCTTCAGCTGGGTCATGAACCCAGGGTTCCTGGTTGGTGGGAGGTCTGCTTCCCCACACTCACTCTCCATGCTGTCTCTCTCTGTGTCAAATGAATTAATTAAATCTTTTTAAAAAATGGGCCCCTCCAGCCTAACATTGTTTTGTTTTTTCTCCTACTGAGGAGAAATTTCTGGGTTTCAGGAGCAGGATACCATGGTAATAGGATCTGTTGATGAGGAAAACAAAGGCAGGAAGAACATGTCTTAAATTACCAGAGCACTCTGCACTCCCATGAAATCAGCCTGCAATGTAAGATTATATACTTTTGGATCTCTACAGGGGCAGAAGATCATCAGTGGAGAGGTACAGAGGAGTGGAAGTGCGCAGACTGATATCAGAGGATAAAGAGAATGGGGAGGAAGCCACCAAAAGAGCGCCATTGGAAAGTAATACCCCAATTTGAAATGTCCCTGTGCTAGGGGACTAGCATTAGCTTGGAGACTAGCTAACAGTGTTCAAAAATAACAAATGGGCTTAAGTGGCAATTGATGGGATTGAGTGGTCACAGGTGGGGATTTAAGTCTATAGCCCCAGGGTGGCCACAACTGGTGCCCGCCAGCACCTGAGAGAGCCCAGCCTGGGCTGCAGTTGGTGGTCCCTCAGTCCATGGCCATCTGCTGCCTCCATCATTGCTGGGGACGAGCACACCCAGTGTGGGCATGAGCTCTGAACCGAAGTCCCAAGAATGGCAGCTGTCTGGACAGGGCTCTCCTAGACCAGTATAGGTCATGATTTTAGTGGCACAGAGGTACAGAAACAAGCAGGGGGCTAGGGTGACCACTGAGACCATGGCTGGGGTGTGCACCACCTGTGGGAGATTGAGGTGTTCAACAGTTTGCAAAGAGGAAGTCTGTGTGTTCTGGACCATTCAGAAGGAAGCAGACTGTGGATTCTCTCTGAGGCAGAGGTCTGAGTGCTGACAGTTTACTTTGCTCTGACCCTCGAAAAAGGCAAAAATGTTGCAAAAAACAAAAACCTCTAGAGAACAAAAGCCAGAAAAACTGGTTTCCACAGAGTCTAGTCACCTGATGGAGCAGGGAAACTTGGCCCAAGCAAGATTGAAAAGCAATGGTGCAGGCCCCTCCCTCAAAAGACAAGCCAAAAGAATGAGAGGACAAAACCACAGGGTCGCCAAAGAAGTATAAAACCTCAACATCAGGAAAAACAATATATTGAAGTCCCGGTATTGCCCCCAAACCTGTATATTTTGTAGATACAACTTTTCTCTCTCTCTCTTTCTCTCTTTTTATTTATTTATTTGTTTTTAATTTTAATTTTTTTTATTTTTAGATCTTATTTATTTATTTGACAGACAGAGATCACAAGTAGGCAGAGAAGCAGGCAGAGAAAGAGGAGGAAGCAGGCTCCCTGCTGAGCAGAGAGCCCTATGCGGGGCTCCATCCCAGGACCCTGGGATCATGACCTGAGCCAAAGGCAGACGCTTTAACCCACTGAGCCACCCAGGCGCCCCCTTCTCTCTCTTTTTAATTCATTCTCATGATCCTTGTTCTTTTTTTTTATATATAACCTACCTACCATTTCAATTAGATGTTTAATACAACATATTCCATATTCCATAATACAACATATTCCATAAATTTTTAACTTGAACTTCTTTCATACCTACACGTTTGTTTCTCTCTCTCTCCATATATATATATATATATGGAGAGGACAATATATATAATATATATTATATATTAATATATAATAAAATATATAATTAATATATATTAATATATATAATATATATTATATATATACACACATATATATGATATATGTCTTCAATATATATATTGTCCTTTGTCCATATTCAATTTCATATCAGTTTTAATTTCTCTGAATGCCTAGAAATTTGAAACCTTTAACAAAGAAAGCAAGATACACCCAAGAAGAACTGAAATAACCTTCCTCTCCTGCACTGAAGGTTTAAAACCACCTTGCCATCTTATTCTTTTGTCCATGTTTATGTGTGCTTATTTTTGTATTTGTTCTTTATAAATCTTATTCTTGGGGTTCCTTTTTGGCTTGGTTGTTCTTTTTTTCTTTTCTTTTCTTTTTCTTTTAACATCCTTTATATTTGTTCATTTTTGTTTTGTACTTTGTAAATCTTACTTTGGGGGCTCATTTTGGCTGGGTTTTTCCTTTACCTTTTTCTTTTTTTCTCTCTTCTTCTTATCCTTCTTCTTTTTTTCTCTTCTTACTTTTTGGTGGTGACTCCTGATTGCTCTGAATCTTTCCAGGGTGCACCTTGCCTGCATCGTGGTTGATATTTTTTAGCTACACATCCCCTCAACCACTTCTCACCAAAGTGACTAAGAGGAGGAACACACAGAGGAAAAATTCAGAGACTGTGACCTCTTCCACAGAACTATTGGATTTGGACATAAACAATATGTTCAGGAATAGAATTCAGGGTAGCAATTATTCAGACAATGGCTAGGTTGGAGAAGACAATTAGTGGCAACATAGAGTCACTAAGGGAAGAAGTGAGAGCTGATCTGGCAGAACATAAAAATGTTATCAATGAGATCCAATTTAAACTAGATAATCTAACAGCTAGGGGAAATGAGGTAGAAGATTGATCAGTGATCTAGGAAACAAACTGACAGAAAAGAAGAATCAGGAAGAGACATAGAAAAAATATCTTAGAAACCATGAAAACAGAATTAGGGAAATAAATGACATCATGAAACGTTCCAAGTTAGAATTAATAGGATCCTTGAGGGTGTGGAGAGAGAGAGGACTAGAAGATATAGCTTAAAAATCCTAGGTGAAAATTTCTCTGAACTGGAGAATGAATGGAACAAGTGTGTGGGTCCAAGAGACAGAGTGGACACCCACCAATATCAATGAGGATAGAAATATCCCCAGAAATGTGATTTTGATCATAAATTAAGAGAAGATGTCTTAAGGGTAGCTAGCAGCAAGAGATTCCTTATTTACAGACTGATGACCATCCGAATAATGTCAGAACAGTCCACAAAAAACTGGCAAACCAGAAAGGGCTGGCAAGACATATTCAGGGCACTAAATGAGAAGAACATGCAACCAAGAATACTTTATCCAACAAGGCTGATATTCAGAATGGTTTGAGAGATAAAGACCTCCCAAGACTGAAAATGTTTAAAAGATTATATGATCACCAAGCCAGCACTTAAGAAATATTAAGGGGAGGGTTCTAAAAAAGAAGAAAAAAACCAAGCATGACATAGAACAGAAGTTTACAGAGATAATATATAGAAACAAGGACCTCACAGACAACATGATGGCAGTAAAATATCATCTTTCAATATTCACTCTTAATGTGGATGGCTCAAATTCTCCTATAAAATGGCACATTGTTGCAGATCAGATAGAGTCAGGACCCATCCATGTGCTCCATGTCTCTACAGAGACACAGTTTGATCCTAAAGATACATCCAGACCTAATTTGAAGCAATGGAGAACCATTTTTCATACCAACTCGTCTCAAAAGAAATCTGGGGTGGCAATTCTCATATTGGATAAATTAGATATTAAGCTAAAAACTATAGTCATAGATACAGAAGGACATCACATCTTTCTAAATGAGTCTATCCAATAAGAAGATCAAGCAATCATAAATATATATTGGAGCAGCCAACCACATAATCCAACTGTTAATAAAAATAATGAGTCATTCTGGTAACAATATACTAATTGTAAGAGATGTTAACATGCCACTCTCAGCAATAGACAGTTCATGTAAGCAGAAAATAAACAAGGAAATAAGAGCTTTTTAAAATTTTTAATTTTTTATAAACATATAATGTAAGCCCACCACCCTCTCCCGACACCCCTACCCCCCGCCCCCTCAGTTTGTTTTGACATTAAGAGTCTCTTTTGGTTTGTCTCCCTCCTAATCCCATCTTGTTTCATTTATTCTTTTCCTACCCCCTTAACCCCCACCCCCATTGCATCTCCACTTCATCATATCAGGGAGATCATATGATAATTGTATTTCTCTGATTGATTTATTTTGCTAAGCATGATACCCCCTAGTTCCATCCATGTTGTTGCAAATGGCAAGATTTCATTTCTTTTGATGGCTGCATACTATTCCATTGTTTGTTTGTTTGTATGTGTTTATCCAACTATCCTTTTCTTTCTATCTTTCTCTATATATATATATATACCACTTCTTCTTTATCCATTCATCTGTTGATGGACATTTAGGTTCTTTCCATAATTTGGCTATTGTGGACATGGCTGCTATAAACATTTGGGTGCACGTGCCCCTTCAGATCATTACATTTGTATCTTTAAGGTATATACCCAGTAGTGCTGGGTCATAAGGTAGCTCTATTTTCAACTTTTTGAGGAAACTCCATGCTGCTTTCCAGAGTGGTTGCACCAGCTTGCATTCCCACCAACAGTGTAGGAGGGTTCCCCTTTCTCGGCATCCTCGCCAGCATCTGTCATTTCCTGACTCGTTCATTTTAGCCATTCTGACTGGTGTGAGGTGGTATCTCATTGTGGTTTTGATTTGTATTTCCCTGATGTCCAGTGATGTGGAGCACTTTTTCATGTGTCTGTTGGCCATCTGGATGTCTTCTTTGCAGAAATGTCTGTTCATGTCCTCTGCCCATTTCTTGATTGGATTATTTGTTCTTTGGGTATTGAGTTTGATAAGTTCTTTATACCCTTTGGATGCTAGCCCTTTATATGATATGTTGTTTGCAAATATTTTCTCCCATTCTGTCAGTTGTCTTTTGGTTTTGTTGGCTGTTTCCTTTGCTGTGCAAAAGCTTTTGATCTTGAGGAAGTCCCAATAGTTCATTTTTATTTTTATTTTTTTAATTTTTATTTTTATTTAAACATACAATAGTTTATTTTTGCCCTTGCTTCCCTTGCCTATGGTGTTGTTCCTAGGAAGAAGTTGCTGTGGCTGAGGTCGAAGAGGTTGCTGCCTGTGTTCCTCTCAAGGATTTTGATGGATTCTTTTCTCACATTGAGGTCCTTCCTCTATTTTGAGTCTACTTTTGTGTGTGGTGTAAGGATGTGGTCCAATTTCATTTTTCTGCATGTGGCTGTCCAATTTTCCCAATACCATTTGTTGAAGAGGCTGTTTTTTTTCCCATTGGACATTCTTTCCTGCTTTGTCAAATTTTAGTTGACCATAGGGTTGAGGCTCTATTTCTGGGCTCTCTATTCTATTCCATTGATCTATGTGTCTATTTTTGTGCCACTACTATACTGTCTTGATGATGACAGTTTTGTAATAGAGCTTGAAGTCTGGAATTGTGATGCCACCAGATTTGGCTTTCTTTTTCAATATTCCTTTGGCTATTCGAGGCCTTTTCTGGTTCCATATAAATTTTAGGATTATTTATTCCATTACTTTGAAAAAAATTGGATGGTATTTTGATAGGCATTGCATTAAATGTGTAGATAGCTTTAGGTAGCATAGACATTTTCACAATATTTATTCTTCCAATTCATGAGCATGGAACATTTTTCCATTTCTTTGTGTCTTCCTCAATTTCTTTCATGAGTACTTTATAGTTTTCTGAGTATAGATTCTTTGCCTCTTTGGTTAGGTTTACTCCTAGGTATCTTATGGTTTTGGGTGTAATTATAAATGGAATTGACTCCTTAATTTCTCTTTCTTCTGTCTTGTTGTTGGTGTAAAGAAATGCAACTGATTTCTGTGCATTGATTTTATATCCTGATACTTTACTGAATTCCTGTACAAGCTCTAGCAGTTTTGGAGTGGAGCCTTTTGGGTTTCCCACATATAGTATCATATCATCTGCAAAGAGCGAGAGTTTGACTTCTTCTTTGCCGATTTGGATGCCTTTAATTTCTTTTTGTTGTCTGATTGCTGAGGCTAGGACTTCTAGTACTATGTTGAATAGCAGTGGTGATAGCTTACATCCCTGCCGTGTTCTTGACCTTAACGGAAAAGCTCTCAGTTTTTCTCCATTGAGAATGATATTTGCAGTGGGTTTTTCATAGATGGCTTTGATAATATTGAGGTATGTGCCCTTTATCCCTACACTTTGAAGAGTTTTGATCAGGAAGGAATGCTGTACTTTGTCAAATGCTTTTTCAGCATCTATTGAGAGTATCATATGGTTCTTGTTCTTTCTTTTGCTAATGTATTGTACCACATTGATTGATTTGTGGTTGTTGAACCAAACTTGCAGCCCTGGAACAAATCCCACTTGGTAGTGGTGAATAATCCTTTTAATGTACTGTTGGATCCTATGGGCTAGTATTTTGGTGAGAATTTTCACATCTGTGTTCATCAAGGATATTGGTCTGTAATTCCCTTTTTTGATGGGATCCTTGTCTGGTTTGGGGATCAAGGTGATGCTGGCCTCATAAAATGAGTTTGGAAGTTTTCCTTCCATTTCTATTTTTTGGAACAGTTTCAGGAGAATAGGAATTAATTCTTCTTTAAATGTTTGGTAGAATTCCCCTGGGAAGCCATCTGGCCCTGGGCTTTTGTTTGTTTGGAGATTTTTGATGACTGTTTCAATCTCCTTACTGGTTATGGGCCTATTCAGGTTTTCTATTTCTGCCTGGTTCAGTTTTGGCAGTTTATATGTCTCTAGGAAAGCATCCATTTCTTCCAGATTGTTGAATTTGTTGGCATAGAGTTGTTCATAATATGTTCTTATGATTGTTTGTATTTCTTTGGTGTTGGTTGTGATCTCTCCTCTTTCATTCATGATTTTATTTATTTGGGTCCTTTCTTTTTTCTTTTTGATAAGTTTGGCCAGGGGTTTATCAATCTTATTAATTCTTTCAAAGAACCAGCTAATAGTTTTGTTGATTTTTTCTATTGTTTTTTTTTTTTTTTGCTTCTATTTCATTGATTTCTGCTTTGATCTTTATTATTTCTCTTCTCCTGCTGGGTTTAGGCTTTCTTTGTTGTTCTTTCTTGAGCTCCTTAGGTGTAGGGCTAGGTTGTGTATTTGAGACCTTTCTTGTTTCTTGAGAAAGGCTTGTATCACTATATATTTCCTCTCAGTCCTGCCTTTGCCATGTCCCACAGATTTTGGACCAATTTTTTTTTCATTATCACTTGTTTCCATGATTTTCTTTAATTCTTTAATTTCCTGGTTGACCCATTCATTCTTTAGAAGGATGCTGTTGAGTTTTCATGTATTTGGGTTCTTTCCAAATTTCCTCTTGTGATTGAGTTTCACTTCAGAGCATTGTGGTCTGAAAATATGCAGAGAATTATCCCAATCTTTTCATACTGGTTGAGACCTGATTTATGACCCAGGATGTGATCTATTCTGTAGAATGTTCCATGGGCACTGGAGGAGAATGTGTATTCTGTTGCTTTGGGATGGAATGTTCTGAATATATCTGTGATGTCCATCTGCTCCAGTGTGTCATTTAAGACCTTTATTTCCTTGTTGATCTTTTGCTTGGATGATCTGTCCATTTCAGTGAGGGGCGTGTTAAAGTCCCCTACTATTATTGTATTATTGTCTATGTGTTT